>PVJO010006155.1:0-91592 GCA_004026905.1 Hystrix cristata
GCCTATCCAACTCTAATATCTTTTTATTTCTGGTTCCAAACAAGTTCTTTAAAAAGAGCCCAAAATCACCAGTTCAAGGCCCAACTGAGGCTAAGGAATTCAGGACTCGTTACGGCTTAGATGTAAAATGGCCCCCTCAAAGCCCCACGTATTCAGGGGTGAGGCATTTGGAAAGCAATTAGATCACAGAGTGCTACACTCATCGGTGAATTAGTCTACTGATGGGCCGTAAGGACGTGGGGCCTGGCTGGAGGTGGGTCATTAAAGGTGTGACCTCAAAGGATATATTCTTGTCTGCTGCTTATCCCTATTCTCTATACTTCCTGGCTGCCAAGAGTTGTGTGGCTTTTCTCTGCCACGCCCTTCTGCCATACTGTTTCCAGCCAGGAGCCAACCAACCATGGACTGAATCCTTTGAAAACTGAGCTTTTGTCCCAGTGAATAATACATGTCCCCAAGTAGTCCACTGTAAGCTTGACAAGTCAGTGCTGGTTGTTGGCAAGGTCTTAGCCCTCCACCATGTGCAGAACTCCTTGTTCTCAGGACATGAGGCTTGGTATCCCCATAGCCAGTGACCTAAGAGAGGAAGGAGGAAGCCATGGTGTCTTTTAGGAACCACTCTCCAAAGTCTGACTCTGTCATTCCCACAGTCCCCTACTGGTTATGGAGGTCAGTGTGGGCAAAGACTGGAAAAGCACATGAATAGACATCGGAGTTGGGAACCACTGGGAATCATGGGAAGCTGAGTACACAAGAATCTCAGTTGGGAGCCAAAAGTGAGCTACAGGAAAGTCGCAAATCCACAAGATGGAATACTAAGAAATTCCTGGGCTGCTTCTCATTGTTTCCATAAAATCGCCCACCACAGAGACTTCAGGCTACTTTTGCTCACATCAACAACTTCACATTTCAAAACTCTATAGCAGGGATAAATGTTTCTTCTGGAATAGTAGTGAGAAGTTATCAACAAATGCACTATGTATAAAATACATATCCTTTACATGTAAATATTTATTGCAGGTCACCTAATTAATTCTGGCCTCCCACCCAATTCCTCTTGCTTAGGTCTGAGTGGAAAAACAACAAAATAGGCAATGAGGTGTTATTCATTATGTACAAAAGTGTGTTCCCAGCCTATATTGTCCCCAGATCCCCTCAGTTCCACAAGCAAAAGAAGCTTCTCCTTGCAGTGTTGGTTTATACAATTAGAAGCAGAATGGTGAAGACTGACCCAGAAATTGAGAAGCCAGCAGGACACCTATGGCTAAGAGGCAAAGTCCAGAGTCAAGGTCACTCCATAGGACCACCACGGCCCACTCACCATTCTGAGCTTGCCTTTCAGGGCAGGGCAGTATGGTGGTACAGAGGGAAGGCCACAGACCAGACTCCCCAGCCTCCAATCCTATCATCCCAGCACCCTGCTTGTGACGTGTCCCCAGACACTTAACCTTTATGAATCTTGGCTTCAGAATCAGTATGGGGGAAACAACAATAGTACTGTCTCCATCAGGCCAGTTGGAACTTAAATTAGGTACTGCATTAGTCAGCTTTCCAATGCTCTAACAAATGGCTGAGCTTTCCATTGCTCTAACAAATATACTTAAAAAGAGGAAAGGTTTATTTTGAAAGATGACATCTGAGGCTTCAGTTCATGGTTGATTGTCCCTGTTGCTTTTGGACCTGTGGTGGCGGGTACAGTAACTAACAGAATGACAACACGGTAGAGGATGTTGCTTACTTCGTGACAGCCAGGGAGCACAGAGAAAGTGCCAGAGAGTGGCATCCCACATTCCCTTTGAGTACACACCCTCTGTGACCCAACTTTCTCCCACTAGGCCCCACCTCCTGAAGGCTCCATCCCTTCCTAAATGCCTCAGGCTGGGGAATAAGCCTTCAATACACCAGTTTTGGGGGAACATTCAAAACCTGAACTATAGAAGGCACCAGTCCCTATAAAATATGAAGGTTGTTGCTATACTCCTTTCACCTTACACTCTCCTCATCCCACTAAAGGAGACTCTGATTCAACAGGGCAGCAGGTGACATGTCCATAGTGACACAGATAGCAGATGTAGGTCTGCAGTTCCTGCACGCTGACTCTCAGGACTGTGTGGCATTCTGGGCTACGCCAGACAGGCAATAGAACAAGAGGATAAGGCAGGTGAAAATGAAGTTAATTGAACAAAAACTCCTTTATAAATCCACTGCTTCTAAAAGGAAATAATTTTGAAAATGTCTCTTCGGCAAGCAGCCTAAGCGTTTAAGCCATTGTGTTGGCGAAGGTTCTCTTCCAAGGCCAATCCTCTAAGCGGAGAGATGGGCCCAGGCACAGGTCAGTGGATTACTGGAACATGGCCATGTCTCAATGACCCATTTTTCTCCTCCACCCGCCAAGTGGAAAATGGCCGTCCTAAATTCCTCCCGCGAATGACTTTTTAGGGATTTACAGTCTTAGTGCCACCAGCAGGGATTATGAAATGACTGTCAAGTCCCAGCATCTCCCTCCAGAAAGGTCCTGGGAATTTATCTGTTGGAAAAACTTACTAAGCAGAGGAAGAAACGGAGGCCAAACCCTACACGGTGGTCTCAATATCATAAAAGCAGCAGGTGCAGGACCAGGACAGGGGCTGAGGCCAGGCCTTGCGCCCATTCTTCCTCTGTCACTCGCGGAGGAGACCGTGCAACCTCACAACCGCTGCTGCTCACCGGAGGCGTCTCGCTGTGCTGCTCTCGTGGCTACACAGAGAAACACCATGGAATTCCAGAGATGGAAACAAATATAAGATTACTGCAGGTCTGTGCGCGTGGGACTCTCTGCCAGCGGCATTCCTCACAGCACTGCAGACTGTCCAGAGAGGATCTCTGCTCCCGGCTCGCCCCCGGCCCCGGGTTCATGCCCAGCACAGCCCCAGGCTGCACATGGTAGGCCGGCAGCACGTGTGTTGAGTAGCTGAGTCATAAAGGAAAGCGCCAAGACTCAGATTCACTGAGTGATTCCTTTACATCACTCAGGATTCGAACATGGGAAGTAGAAGTAATTCTGTGACCCTCAGAAAGAAAAATTCCTTGCAGGATGTACTTTAGTATAGAAATACGACTGCCTCAGATCCAACAAATAAAATGCTGTGGGTCCTTTCAAAGCGGCTTGGAAGTTAAATATGTCCCCGTGCAGCTATGCTGGCTCCGCCTGTGTGCCCAGCAACTTCCTACATCACGGACAGAAGAAGTATCAACAGTAGTAGGGGCTCAGTCTGCACATTTGTCACAGAGTCTTGGAAAAACCCAAATTAACCAGGGTTTCAAGTACTGGTCTGACAAGGTCTCTTAAAATTCTAGCCAACCATACATAATGTACTTGAAGTAATAAAAGTGGTATAATAATTTCCAAGTGACAGTCATTATTCTGAGAGCTTTGTGTATATTATCTCATTTAATCCTTATAGTAAATGTAATGGGCAGGCTTCTATGATTGTTAAACAATCCATATTTTACAGATGAGGCAACTGAGAAAAAGAGAAATAAGCAAGTGTAATGCACTAACTACTTTCAAATCCTTACTCTGATTTTTCTTGACTGGCATTATTCTCCTTGTGAATGGATGGGTAGATGGATGTGTGGACAGATAAAGGGATAGAGAGATGAGTGAATGAAAGAATGGAAAGACAAGGAGCCCACAAATGGAGTGTAGTATGGAGACACAGCCTCCATGGATCCAGCTTATCTGTGATTCACAACATGGGCAAGCCACTATTGTAAAGGCTGAGTCATACTGGATTTGTTGGGAAGGCTGAGAATGGCGGTGCTGTGTGCAGGCTCTAAAATTAGGCATGCCCTTCCATATGCCAGTTCCACCCCTACAAACTGTTTGTCTTTGTGTGTGGTTTCTTTGAGCCTCAATTTCTATTTCTGAAAAATGGGGGAAATCAGTAATCTACTGAAAAGGAAGTGTTAGGATCCATATTATTCTGGCACATAGTAGGTACTCAGCAAATGCGTGTTGAAAGAATAAGTAAGCCAATCAACCCTGTATCACTGACATCCTTCATATGAAAAGAATCTGCAGCAAAGCCGGAATTCAAGGTCTTCCCTCATCATGCAAAATCAACCAAAATGCAACAAAACTGTGAAATCCCCAAATAGATATGTTAAAACCTCAGCCACATCATTGGGTATGTAGTAGAAATATTCTCCCTTCCCTTACATTCAAGTCTTCAGAATGAACTAAAAGCTAATTGTGATCTACAAAGCCAGTTAATCTTCCTAATCCACAGTATCTTTGAACTGCACATTTGCAGTTTTCAAAAAACAAGTGTATTTCTATAGAGGTTAAAGGGAAGGAAGAAAAAGGAGTTTTGTCCAGGGACTATAAGCTTAGGACAACGTGTTAGCCTCCTTGGTGGCTGCTTCTGTTCACCTCATAGACCAGCTGGGAAGAAGACATTACCTACTACTTCAGTGGGCAGCCCCTGTCCTCCACTCCAGGTCATGAGGCTCATAAGGGTTTGGTCTATCTGAGGCAGCTAGAAGTTCTTGTATCAATTCCTAAGAGTAATTATGGATGCAGCTGAAAATACAAGAACACTTTATAGCCCTCATTTTCAGGAGAATATGGTAGTTTCCCCATATTACCTTGCAGCTCTTTAGAAGCACATTTTCTGTACCAAAGAGAAGATGAAAAAGATGTTTATACCGTAGGAGGAAAAGCAAAGGACTTGTGTCACGTTTGACATGCATCCTTCCTGACCAATGAAGGGAAACAGGATAGTGTATACCCAGAAGTGTATACGCTTCTTCTTTGAGTCATTCTCCATCTCTCTCATCTCTGACACATAAAGATGACATGTAAAGATACATGAAGGGCCAGGTCAATCATCCTGGGAAAGCTTTGGGGAGAAAAAGACTGGGGCAGCAACATAGATACAAAAGGAAAAATACAAGGAACAAAAAGAAATCCTTAAACGTAGAATTAGAAAATGTAGAATTAGAAATGCAGAGTAATAAAAGAATAGACAAAATGTTTTGGGACAGAAGAGGGGTTTATAAACAAATTTCCACGCTAATTTTTTAAGATGAATGGGAGTCAGATATGAAGGAAGGGAGTGGGGGCTGTAGGTGTACATATGTCAGTATAAGAAGAGAGAAGAGCCTGGCAGTGTGGGTAATGGAGAGGAGCTCTGGGCATCTCTACCACACTGATGGAGAGAGAGACCCAGGCAGAGAAGGCTAAGGAACCCAGGCACACCATGAAAGGCATCACGGGGGTCTTACCATGCTGGGGTCCAGGCCAAAGACTCTCAAAGTGTGATACTTATGCCAAATGCCTCAAAATTACTACAGATGGTTACTAAAAATTCAGATCCCAAGCCCTCCCTGAGGCTGAGCAACTTGATGTGACAAGGCAGATGGGTGGCTGTGGCTTTGCACCAATGACCCTCAGCAAGCCTGGGGAGTCACTGAAGGGCTGTGAGCAAGAACTTGATATTCATGTTTCATTTTACAGGGATGTTCATCATCTGTTTCACATGATTTACAACAATCACTAATTTCATATATAAACTATATACTCTCATGAGCACAGAACAGCACCGCTGTTGTGTTTGTACTCTAAATTGGAAGCTCAGTGAGGGTGGAAACCACATCAATTTCTGTCTGAAGCCTTAGCAGTTAGCACAACAGCTGCTTGCCATGTCGCAGGAATGAAATCCTTACTGAATGAGCACAAAGCAAATGTGCATACACCTGCAGTGTGACAGGAGTCTGGAAGCCAGGTGAGAGGAAGAAGATCTGAAGATAGTAGCAGACTCTTGGATAACCCTGGAGAGAAGACTATGGCCTGAAATAACACGGTCAACATTACTTCAGGGAGCAGGAAGCAGAACTGAAAGAATCCACAGGTTTCCTGGATGTGAGCAGGATGGCGATTACGTCAAAAGAGTAAGGATATGTTTTGAGAATTTCATTTGTCCTTCCTGATACCAAACTGACTAGAAAATGGGCCCACTGCCTGTCTGTGTAAATAAAGCTTTATTGGAACAGAGTGACAGCCTTCTGTTTCTATATTGTCTGAGACTGCTTTGACACTGCAAGAGCAGAGTTAAGTAGTTGTGACAGAAACCATCTGGCCAGGAAAACCTAAAATATTTACTATCTTCCTAGCCCTTTTCAGAAAATATTTGCCAGTGTCTGATTAGGTGGGGAGCTCGTTTAATTCTCTGCTGTTCTAGAAGTTACACCAAGTTCAGGAGAAAGAACAAGTGGTGATTCTCTACCAGGACATGGCTAATTTAAGCAAACGAAAAAGTGAAAAGCAAGATGTCTGACTTGCAAAATTGCAAGCCTTTCCTGATGACCCTGCAACTTGTGAGCATGAGAGTCCTTTGGCTGAGAAACACAGGAAACGGTGGCAAAGCCTGAGCATCTGAGTCTGCTCTGCTCCCCCCAACATCAGCCCAGGGTAAAAAGACACAGAGACACTTACGACCCTAGCATCTCTGAAATTCTGTGAGGAAGAGCAATGGGGACTTGATGGCGATGTAGCTCACAGAATAATCAGAAGACATCACAGGACTTGGTCCATTTTGTCACTGACATCAGCAGGCTCCAAAATGGCCAGTGTTCAGGCATTAAGGGAATCTGCTGACCCTGTTCCAGAGCCACCTCTCACAACTGCCAAACTGTTGTGGGGAAAGAAAGCTGGATAAATGAGCAGAAGCAGCAAGGAGGGAGCCACAAGGCAGTGGAGACAGGGCCAGCTGTAATGCGCTAGGCTGCAGGATCTAGAAATCAGAAGGCTGCCAGGCACTTCAAGGGCTTGTCCAGGCCTGCACCCAGGCTGCCACCAGAAAGGGCCGTCCCCCGCTAACCTGCAGCCAGGAGGATCTAATGCCTCGTCAACAGTCTCTCTGAGGACCAGGAAGATAAAAAGAAAAAAAGACACAGCATTGGTACAATACTCTCATTGGGGAGATAAGGATCAGTGGTCAATCTTGTCCCAGCCTCTTGAAGACCTTGGTTCGCATCTATGCTAAGACAGGATTCAGACTCTCGCAGGGCTCCTGGCATCCTCTACCCTAGGCTTGCACAGTCAGAGACCTACGGTTTTCCTCTCTTCCTTCCAGTCAGAGCAAAGAGAACTGCAGAGATAATAACCAGGCTCCATTCGACATCTGTAAAATCCCTTCAACGCAGCAATTAGATATAGTCAGTATACCCAGACAATCTTGGTTTAACTCCAGGTGACTTAAGTAGTTACTTCACATTCCTGTGCTTGGTTCCTTCAGCTGTAAAATGAATACAACAATAGAACCTTCCTCCTGAGTCTGTTAGAGGGATTCGCTGATTTAATATACACAAAATATGTTGAATGCGGCTGGGCCTGCAGTATGTATCCTACGAGCATTATTGTTTCTCTGGTTTACCTAGTTTAACCCTTAATGCAATGGTACATTGTGCTAAGCACCTCCTCTCCATTCATTTCCTTTCATTATCCATTCCATTTATTTTCATTGATGATCATATTGCTTCCTATGAGGTAAGTATGTTACCCTAATTTTGCAAATTAGGACACTGAGGCATAAGTAAGGGACATGATTTTTTCAGAGACATGCAACTAGTAAGCAATAGAGCCCAGAATGGAAGATTCCATGGACTGTCTTGCTTCAGAGCTCATGAGGGACAGCTCAGTACTACACTGCAGTGCCCGAGACAGCCAAATCCTGGGAGCTAATCCCTGCCTCCCCATCAGAAACACTAGCCTGGAGAGTGAGACTCTTCCTTGCTTGGAAGTAGAGGGAGAAAAAGACATCGCAGAAGTCCTAGAGCCAGCCGACACCGGCAGGGTATTAACCCAGGCAGGGCAGGTGCTGCCGAACGTCTAACCCAAGAGTATTCACTCAGTCCCTCTTCTTGCGCCTGCCTCTAAGTACAAAGACGGGGAAAAAGAAGACAGATATTCATCTCTCAGAATTTCCTCTAGTTGATATGCCCATGTGACCATGTCTTAACTAACTAATGAAAGCAAAGGGAAATATTCTAGGAGGCTCCAGGAAAGATTCTTTTCTGTTTGAAAGGGAGGAGATAAGAGAGAAAGACTGGAGCTGCTTCCCCTTTTCTTTCTGCCTTGAACAGAGATATGATATTTGGAACTACTATACAGTCATTATGTTACAGCAAAGAGGAAACAAACTGCTAGCTAAGGATGGTAAGGAAGAGCTCTTTCTGAAAAACGAGGGGTTGATCCCCTTCTATAAGTATGAAAAAGAAAGAAATGTCAGGAGCTGACCACCTCTAGGATTGTTAAGTAAACAACACGTTAAAGTCACCATTAATCAAGTTTACTGTTCTTAGAGCTGACAGCAATCCTGGATGACACTGCAAAGCAGCTCAAATCTGCAGTGGTATTAAGTACTTACCACGAGCCAGACAATAGATCCCAAGGAAACAACTCACTCTCTGGGGTGTCAGTTCTCACTGGTAAAATAAGGAAGGGAGACAAGATGTCAATAAAGGTCCATGCCAGTTCTGAGACATTATGACTTTTTGTAAAGAGGAAACACTGCAAAGGACTTGAGCAGTTCTGCGCAAAGATGAAGACAGTACACAGACAAGAAATTACCAGAAAAATCACTGTAGCATGGCCTCAGGATTAAACCTAATTTCCCCTAGTTTTTAATTTCATGGTAAGGTATACAAATGAAATTTTAACCAATACCCCATTTCTACAGGGCTACCATATTTATGATCTTCACAAGGTTTCTTAGGTGTATCTCATTTAATTCTCATGAAGATGATATGACATTAGTTGGATAACTTTAATTAACAAAAGATGGAGCTCAGAGTTCAAAAATCTAAGGAAGTCACCTCAGGACTTCACGGCCAACTTCAGTCCTGTTGGGATCCAAGTCCAGGCCTGGCTTCCTGCACCAGCCACATTCATTCCCAGCGGCACTACCCCTGACTCTTCTCAGAACCAGCATATACTCAGTGCAGACAATTTCTTCCCCATTGCGTTCAACCCAGCAGGCTGTGAGATGGTTACAAATAACCATCCACTGAGAGCAGCATGATTCAAGTAGCCATCCCCCTGCCCAGATGACACAGACGCCATTGATTAGCTGTCAGTCCCCTCTCAGAAGCCTGAGTCAATGGTACGACCAGCTGAGTCTACGATCCAAGGTTGGCTTGATAGATGAGGATGATGATCATAATCATCTCAGTGAATCCATCCAATCCCAAAACAAAAGAAATACATGACTACATATGTATATATAGATACATGTAAAAAAATATGTGTATATATAAATATATGTACACATATAAATATATAAGTGTATATACCTATATGTAATACATTGTTTTCTTTTCCTTTCCACTGATTTTATATTTATCATACACCAAAGGCAATTTGAGGACAACAGATTTTGTTCTATTGCTCTTTGCATTTACTTTCATTTTTTGTAGTTTTTCAGAATACATGCCTCCTTGGTGGAGCAAGTCACATCCAAGTTTGAAGATTTAAGAGAGAGAGGATTAAGATTCCAGTGTTCCGCTGTAAACTTAGCTCCAAGGGAGGCAGTTTTACTGTTGAACACATATTTGTACTCAGAGTCAGAAAAGAACTCCAGTGCTGCGGATTTCTCAGCACTCCCCAAAGGCCTGCTATCTTGAGAGCAGTTGGGACACACAGGACAGAGTAGCCAGCATGAACACAGTCACTTGGATGAGGCTCTGGACTCCCAGCCCATGGCAGCCCAAGGAGCCCTCCTCTCCATTCATTTTCTATAGTGTTCTCCATTCAGCTTCATTTTAAAAATAGGTAATGGTGCCTGTTCATAAAGAGAGAAAAGAAAAGGCTAGGCACTTATCCACCTGGCCAGGACCAGCATGAGATGCAAAGACCCAAGGTGGATGGAGATGATGGAGCACAGGGAAGGGCCTCCAGAAAACATGGCGAGATGGGCCAGATCAGGACAAACACACTGCCCAGCCCTGCTGGATGAGAGTTTCCTCCACACCTTCTCTATTGCTTCTGAGTGGTCTATAGTTTGCTTTATAGGCCCAGGAAAATTAATTGCAGGCCATTTTATAAGTACTCAAGAGGGTAAGAAATAGTTATAAATTATTTCTAAAAGAACATAACTCTGAAATTTTTGTAATTGCATGTCACAGGTATCTCTATTTTAATAAATAAAATAGAACCTATCAAAGACTTCAGCCCTAAAAGAAAGTTACTGTTGCTGAAGTTTTGGCAAGAGGCACAGATCGAGTACTCACCTCATCAGGTTCCACTGCAAAGCATGTTGGAGGAGACACAGACAGGAAAAAAGACAGTCACTATTTTCACATTCCTTACACGGAGGGAAAAGCTAATAACTGAATAACTACACTGCAGAGCAAAGTACACATGTCAAACAAAGCAAGAGTAAAAAGAGCAGATCGACCAGGCTATAGGAAAGGCAAAGATCACTAAGGCAGAGGGCACAGTGAGGACGGGAAGGGACTATAAATGAGTACAAGGTGGTGGGCTCGCATAGATCAGAAGCCAGCTATGAGAAGTTGTGAGCCATGCAAGGCAGGAAAAGCCAAGTCCCAGCTGCACCTCCCAGCCCCTGTATGCTGCATGGATGTCCCGAGGGGTGCTCCAGGGCTTCCCTCACACCATTCCTGGGTGAACACACAGGGTATCTACAAACACTGAGGCTCTGTAACCCAGGGGTAACTTAGGAGGAAGGGAGAGTGACACCTCTGTCAGGAAAGGGAACTGAGATGTCATTCAAGATGTGCAATAAAGAGAGATTTCAGGAGGAGGAGATTTGAACTTGACGGCTGAGTGACCCTCAGGAGAAGGGGTAAACAGGATGAGACTACAACATGTAAAGAAAAGCCCTCTGAGGGATAATAATTATTGTTGAAATACCAACATTTATAGGACACTTAAAATAGCAAGTATGCTATATCTTGTAAGTAGTAAGATATCATTCAATTTGTTTTAAAACCTGTTGGGCAAGTACTTGGAACTTAATTTGACAGAAAAGGAGATGGAGGCTCAGTCTTAAATGTCTGTGTTCCCACATCCCTGCTTCAGAAATTATCTGCCTGTCAGAGATATGTCCTACACACCACTAGACACAGACATGAAAACAGGAATGGGGAGGACACGAACCTCAACTTCACAAAGGCTCAAATGATCATGGAGGTCAATGAGGTGGCTGAGAGCCCTGTACAGAGGTAGACAAGTGCACGCGTGAGTTGGGCAGGTGCTCACCTGGGCTTCTTCCTGCCCTCCTGAGATGAGACATCTCCTTGGGATGCACAATCAGTTGTCAGGTGGGGTTTGACAAACAACTCCCACCTCACTGAGATCCAGGTCTCCATCTCCTTAGAACAGGCTACAGGATTTTAAGACAGAAAACCCGCACCATGGCCTCAGAGATACTCACAGGCAAGGTTCCTTCCCAGGCCTTGTAATCACAGGAAGAGTTAGCACAAAATTGAGGATGAGGTAAATGCCTTAACGAATGAGGGAGAAGACTGGAGGTTTGCTGAAACTACAGTGAAATTCCAAGATGGAAAATAACAGAATGGAAGGAGTTCAGGACAGTCGGCCACGTCCCAGAAGCAATGCTTGCTGCTGGAAGGCAGTGGGCCCACTGCCCAGAACTCAGAACCAAAAACAAAGTAGCCCGCGTCCTCACAGGAGATGCATCCAGCCCTCTGGAAGGCTGCACTAACTGCCCGGACTGGGCTGCCCCTCTACCAGCCCCCCAGAACCCAGTCAGCAGACAGGCACCACCTCTGCACCTCAGCACCTAGAACCTGCTGGCGGTGGCAGAATCCTTTGTAAGTGCAGAATAAAATGAGCAAAAGTTGGGCAAAGCTATCACTGTACTCACTGTTTAAAGAAAAATTAATGAGGAAACAGCAACAAGCTGGAATCCCAGGCTTGGGGGCAATTTTACAATTAAGAAAATTAGAGCCTGCAGTTTCAGGAGACAAACTGTCAAGTCAAAAGCAGGGAGAGAAAAGGATACACAAACTCAAGCAGCTCTTGTAGTATCCAAATCAATACTGGGCCAGGATTTGGTAGGACTGAGGTGGGAAAAGCAGGGAGCAGCGCCCGATTGATGCTGTATCCACCGGTTGTTTTATACTTCCCAAGCCAGTTGCTGAGTGCCCTCTACCATCCTTTTCCAGTGAGCATTTGAGAAATGCCTGCTCTGTGCCCAGCTAGACATTGGGCATCACCTCACGTAAGCCTGAGCTTCCCATAAGAAGTTCTGTGGAGCTCACATTTACAAATGAAATTCCCAAGGCTTCAAGGTCAACCACCTAGCTAAGGTCGCACAGTAAGGACAGCAGTGTTGCAAGAGGGACTCAGGGCAGCTCAATTCCAGATCCAATGTGCTTTTTCACTACATTAAACACTCTCCAAATCCCTCGCACATCGCCGGCCCAGTCTAACTGCCAACAGATGCAGTCTCCCTCCTTCGGCCTGCTTGGCATCGCTCCCAGGGCCTTGTGCTCATGCACAGCGCTCTTCTCTGTGACGCCGCAGGCAGCAGGTGGGAGCTCCGGGAGCCCAGCAGCCTCCCTGATCGGAGCTCATCCTGGCTCCCAGCTCCTGCCCAGCCCTGTGTCCACCTGGCTGCCGACTTCTGGCTCCACTTCCTGATACATGAGTCACTTGATCTCCAAGACTTGACCCTTGACTTCAGTCTGGACAAAGTTGACTTTCCATGTAGTTGGAAGAGGGTCAGGTCTTGCTCTTCCACAGAGCAACTGGACAGAGGCCTACGGTAGAGGGCCGAGGCTCTGTGTGGCAGGGAGAAGACGGGTCCTGCTCTTGATACCTCTTGCCTAGTGCAGAAACTGAGACAAGTCAAAGCAAGCAAGGGAGGCTGCTGTGTGACCCAGTTAGAGAGTGGGTCAGAATCTCGGTCAGGAGAGAGAAGTAGGTCAGGATGCACTGGGCAATGCTACAGCGAAGAGTTGATGCCCAGCCCAGGAACTGGTTCACTCACGTTTGCTCAAGGAATGAATAACTACACAACAGAATGTGAAAGTGAGCAATGGTACATCTTCCAAGGTCAACTTACTAGAGCTGTGCCAAGGCAAGGAGAGTAGCTTACAGGAAACCCTGGTATTTTTAAAGCTTCTAGTTAACTATATGGCAGGCTGCAATGCTCTGTGTAATTTGCTTTATGTCTTGTTCTGGAGAAGAGAGGAGAGCTTTGCCTCACCTGGATTGGTACAAGTTCGCCATTTTCTAGTAAGTGTGGTGTGGTGAATTTATGTAAACCTCACTTGGATGATTCAGGATCCAGCAGTGGGTCAGCACCGAACTAAATGCTGATGACAAACACATGGGAATATGAGTTGCAGGGGTGAGACAGAGTGAGACTCCCGGAAGCAGGTCCCAGAACTAGAGATGATCACAAAATATTCTTCCTGTTTGTTTTCTAATAATTTATCTCCTCCCTCAAAGGGCAAACTCTAAATGAGTCCTTGGTCACTAAAAATTCTGTGTATTTCTTGTTTTTCCCAAGTATGAATGGGAAGATCCCTTCTGACCTGTGCTACAAACATGCAGACAAAAGGGCAAGGCGTAGTCTTGAAGTCACTGCAAGCTGCCTCGGACACACTGCTGCTCAGTGACCTGGTGTCTACCTGGGGGTGACAGAGCTACACCCCTGAACATCGAGAGACAAATGTAAAGCACCCTGAAGTGTAATCACTGGACTATTTAGCCTGAATTTATTCAAGCCTCTGGACCTGTGCTGTTAAATGGGTAATCACTAGCCACATGTGGTTACTTAAATTTAAATTAATTAAATAAAAAAAAGTATCTCCTCAGCTGTACTAGCTACATTTCCAGTGTTCAATAACCACATGTGGTGAGTCATTATCATGATAAACAATTTACATTTAGCATTTTTATCATCACAGAAAGTTCTTTTGGACATAATCACTTTAGGCCTAACTTACTTTGTTTCTGAAATACAGAAGACAGTGAACCAAGGTGAATGATAGAAGGAAACAGGCAGACTCCTCCAGAATATGAGAAATTTTTATATAAGATGACTGGCTAGATCCTCAAACAGTTAAGGTTATGCATAGATGGCTTGGAAGGGAAATTTGGACAATGGCTCTAGATTCAAGGAGAATAAAATAGATTTTATCAAGATAAGTGCACATACTATAGTTAAATCTTGCTTCAAAAATGTTATAAGCAACTGTCTTGAGTAACTGCAGAAATGAGTGTGGAGAATCCACTGAATGGTATTAGGGAATATTGTTAATGTTTTAATGCGGTGATATCATTGAGGCTTCACTGAAGAATGTCTGAAGAAGCCTCCTGACAGAATTTGCTTTGTACAGACTTGATGTCTTCAACTTCATTTTAAATGCTCTAGAAAACCATGTGTACCTTCCCCTGCTGCTAAAGCAAATATTATCAAACATTAACAATTGTTAAATCTGGGTCGACAAACTATTTGTGTCTGCTATGTCTTTTTCAGCTTTTATGGATGATTGAAACATTCTTATAATAAAATTTTTGTGACACAAACATCCCAGTGGAATTTAGAGAGCTTGATATATGTCCAAACTCCAAGGCAGTGTGTATTTGAAAGTCCCTTTTGCTTACCCTGCCTACTAATGGAACATTCCTATTCCTCTAAAGATGTCTTATTTACATGTGTGTCTGTCACAGAGATCAAATAAGAAGAGTAATTGTACAGTCTTCTCATTCATCAGCTATTAGTCCTTGATTTAT
Source organism: Hystrix cristata (assembly GCA_004026905.1). Classification (NCBI taxonomy): domain Eukaryota; kingdom Metazoa; phylum Chordata; class Mammalia; order Rodentia; family Hystricidae; genus Hystrix; species Hystrix cristata. Next base: position 14,774 of record PVJO010006155.1, read on the forward strand.
TACCCCTGGACAGAAGAAAACTTGCAGATCTTGCTAATGTAAAATTTTCAACACACTTCTTCAAATCCCAAACCATTTATTTCATTATGATTCCACTTGAATAAGTTCTTTTACATTCCTCCTCCCACCCTTCCTTCTTCTCGTAGACTGGTGTGTTGACATCTACAGGCAACATTGATGTCTTAGCACTAAAAAGGAAGCAGCTGAATTCTCTTGTGTCTACAGCTCACTTATGTCTCAGGGAGTGCTAACAAAAAAACTTCTTTTTAAACACCAAAACATAAGATTAAAAAATTATAGGAAAATACGTTTGTTGAAAATCAAAAAGAGAAGAGAAAAACGTGAAAAGTAATCAAGCTTCTGGAATTAGGGAACTCAGTGATGAAGGGCTAAGAAGCAACTCACTTAATTTGACCCACAAGGAAAGACAAAGAACCTTTTCCATCTAGTGACAAAGCACTTCTCTGAATAGTACCAAGCTCGTGAGGTGGCAGATAAAGTAATACAAAGCCTATGTTCACTAGAACCCCTGAGAAGTGAGCATGCATTTATGTGACATTTCATATACCAAGACAGACAGATAGGAAGAAAAAGCTCAAGGAATGGAAAGAATGAAGTCCACCTAGTACAAATAGACAATGGGTTTAACCCATGCTGAGAGATGGATACAGAGTGCTGTGCCATAGACCTTGAAGTATCAAAAACTCCTTGACTAATTATATGAGAATAAAGTGAACAAAAACAACCCCTAAGAACTGTCAGACTAAACTATCTAAGTATTAATATTACTGGGGGGAGATAGGGTGGGGATGCTAACCTTAGTTTTAGAGGAAGCCCCAGTACTGAGCTTTCAATGTATTCTGCAACTCGCAGCTGTGATGAGGAAGATAAAACTATAGACATGGTGCAACAGGCACCAGACCCAACATGCACAATCCATGCCTTCACTAGTTATTGCCAACACTTAGGATGCTATGGCCAGGGTGCTAGGGGCTGAGTTCCAGGAGTAAGCAAAAACAAACACGTTCTCCTCTATATGGGCCATGTCAACCAACAACGGAAGTAATAAAATCATTATAGACATAAACACTAAATATAAGGTAAGGATAGCTGTTATGAAGGATGTGATATCTAAAGTGAAATATGAAACACATACATTGGAAAAAGTGTTATACCTCAAGCACAGGCTCTGTGAAAGGAGAAAACACATCGCTTTAGATAAATCTTTTCTAGACATTTCAGAATACATATCATAAGCAGATAATAGAAACCATTCACAGTTTTATTAGTCAGCTTTCTGTTGCTGGAACAAAATGCCTGACTAAAACAACTTAGAGGAGGAAAAGTTTATTTCGGCCCACAGTTTCAACAGGTTCAGTCATGGCTGGCTGACTCCTTTGTTTCTGGGCCAATGGTGAAGCAGAATATCATGGTGGAAGGGCTTGGTGGTGTAGAGCTGCTCACTTCATGGGAGCCAGGAAGTAGAGGCAGACAGAGCAAGAGAGCCATGGACAAGATACACCCTTCCAAATTATGCCCCTACTGACCCACTTCCTCAAATTGGGCCCCAGTTCCTAAAGCCATTCAGCTATGAATTCTTCGACAGATTAATCCGTTGATGTGGTTGTGGGTAATGCCGTCAGTGGGACTCTTTCCACACATAAGCTTTGGGGCACAGTGTTTCCTGAAATGCTTGCCTCTCACTGCAGAAACCACTGTCGGGGAAACAGAAGTGCAGAGAGTGAGTTGTCATGTGGGCTGAGAGTTGGACTGGCTGCATATACACAGACAGCACTAAACATACGCTCTAGGTCTGCATGGTGCTGTAATACCTTTGGAAGCTCCTGAGGAAAGGTGGGAAGGCAAGATCCCACGTCTTCTTTGAGATTACAAAATGCTCTGCAGAGATGGAGCAGAGTGTGGCTGCTGAATGAAGGGACACCACCTCAACCTGCATTATTAGGAGTCCTCCCTTTCCTTGGGACTCTTCCATTCTGCCCACGAAGACTGACTGTAAAGTCGAAAGATGATGGAGGCCTTCCCAGAGTCGTGACGGGGAAGATAAATATAGCAGAGGATTAGGAGGACTAGAGATGGACAGAGGACTCTGGTTTATAAAAATGAATGGGGAAAGCCACAGGTACCCATGGAGACAGAAACATCAAAAGAGGACCAATCTTGAGAAGGAGCATGAAAATCAAGAGTGAGTTGGGAAATTGTTAAGTTTAATGTGCTTTGAAATATCCTCCTAGGGAATTCTTAGAGGATACATGGATTTGCAGAAAGTGATCCAGTAGCACTTGAGAGTTGGCAGCCTCTTAGGGAGTAATTGAAGGGTATGGAGTAAATACAAGAACAAAAGATTTGTATTTACCACAAAAACAGCAAAGGACAAAAGCAAATGCCAGAAAGAAGCACAGTACAGGAAAGTGGGTACTGTAATGACAAGAAATGGGTCAAGAATAGAATCAGGAGAAAAAGAGAAAAAAATGGTCCACAGATGGAAGCCATGGCCAGCTTGCTCACTCGCAGAGACCTCTTTCTACAACCATAAAGAACAGAATATTCCCAATGAATCTGGTGACTAGAAATGTTTGGTGATCTGCATGTGGACATGCACAATGAGAAAAAAGTAAATGAGAAGTGACTACATAAAGACAACAGGTCTAGACAATCTTTCCAGACTGGTTGTGCAGGATGGGGGAAATCAGGAAGAGGAAGGGGAAACTACGTGTGTTGGGGAGGTGTGGGTGGGCTTCTGTTTTAACCATCAAATGCTAATAGGCTAATGGGCCAGGCCCAGGAGAGAGGATGAGGCTAACCATCCCAAAGGAAAAAGGACTATTATGGGGAACAAGTCCTTAGAAGATATGAAAGAGGCTAGAACCAGAGTAGGAGGATGAGAAAAGAATGGGCCTCTGAGTAGGAGACCCATTCTCTCTGGGAAAGAATGAGGACAGAGTGACACAGGGCAGAACAGATGGACCAAATAGGGGCAGTTATCACCTTGTGGTGTTCCCTGTAGTTTTCCTGATACAGGGAGTCAGTTCATCTCCAGGCAGAAGGAAGGAAGTGTGGTGGAAGGCAGATAGCTCAAGGAAGGGTACAGTTTGGAGGAGTTCTAATTGCTACAATTCCCGTAGGAAAAGGGAAGATAGCAGATTATAGAGGTCTTGAAGGGTTCCCCATGCAAAGTTATGAATCAAAATTCGTTTCTAGAGACCATGGATTTTGACTCATGCCACTCCTAAGTATGGCTTCCTGGGCAGCCAGGAGACCTCAAGTGTGGCCTGAGAAAGCCATACAGCGAGGGAGACAGAGCTAGCACTGCTGGGTGACATTGCTGTGGTTTATCCTGCTGGTTGATCCGTTAATGTAGATGTGTCAATCAGTACCACCTGTGTCTTCCTTAAAGAAAAAAGGAAGGATATCGTATCACAAATGGTGCATTTTATCCAGGGGTTGAACCTAAGTCCTGTGTACCTATGATAAAGCATACAGACATCAGGATTCTAAGAAGATCAGACATCAGTATGGATCATTACAATGTGGGAAAATAAGAATAAACTGATGTGAGTTAAATTTTTGTCAACTCAATTTTTTCACCTTTTGTTCCACATACAATTATGATTGTGTGGTTACACTTTCTTTTGACTGTTTACAGCTTTGCGTGATCATGAGAGATAGTAGGATCCAGAAGGAGTGCCTAAAACTAAGCATTCAGAATAAACTGTTGGCCTAGGAGTATGGTTCAGTGGCAAAGTAGTTGCCTAGCATGCGCATGACCCTGGATCCCATTCCAGCACCACAGATAATAATAGTAACAATAACGAAATGACAAGTACTAACCTAATACCTAACCAAGCACCACCCATAGCCTCATCCTCATTGCCATGGAACAAGCCATGAAAACAATCCAGTATCTTTTCATATCATTCTTATCTTTAAAACCTCTCCAGAAAACCATGGAGTCTACACTACAAGGCACAGCATCCTTGGAAGGCCTGACACCACCCTTTCTGCTGAAGAGATGAAGTCCCCACCTCTTGTCCAGCTTTTGTGCTCTGCTGCTTCCCACACAGACCTCACGTTCTTCGATGATGGAAACGGGTCTCTCATTTAACAAGAGCTCCAGACTCCTATGATGATTTCCTTTTTAAATGGCAGGACATGGGCATTCTTGAAATGGAAACAATACTCTAAAGAGTAAAGACCATTGTTTAAATCAGATTCAGCCTAATGTCTTTTAAAGTAATTTCTGAAAGACTCACAGGATGCTGAAGGTAGCTATTTGTTGCTGATGAGAATAGTACACTGGTAACCCAACCAGACACCAGAGGGATTAAGACATAATAATGAAAACAAACAAGAAAAGAATTACTCTTGACCTATTGATGATCATGTTTGGATATTTTTAATTCACTAATATGACAGAGAAAGACAGAGGAGGAGGGAGAAGAAGGAAAGAGACAGGGAAACAAAAAAGGTTTCCTTCTAATTATAATTTTATCATTTTTCAGTCCAAGCCATGTGTAAATGTGCATGAAACTATAAACAGAATGAGTTCTGTTATGGTTTGTGTCTAGATGTCCCCCCAAAGCCTCATGTGGTAAGAGATAGCTGGATCTAGAGTGTGTGGTTACTAAATTGATCCACTGATCGGTTTGGCATGGTTCTGCTGGGATCAAGGATGTGAGACTGAGATTGGGGGTGGGAGTGCGGGCCGCCCTGGGGGCAGGTAGCCTAGATAAAAGATACAGGAAGAAGCTAACTAGCTGCTTGTTTGCATTGCTTATTTGCATACACTCCTTGCATTTACTCACTTTACTTTGCTGCCGGTGGGCTGCCGGTCCGCCATGCTGCCCTGCCTCTGCCATGCCGCCCTGCCTCGGACCCAGAGGACTATAGACTCAAACCTCTACAGACTGTGAGCTAATAAACCTTTCTTCTCCTAACTTTGGGTGTTGAGTATTCTGTCCCAACAACGAGAGGAAAGTAACTAAAACAAGTTCCCTCAAACACAAGCCATCCCTGGGGATCTTGGCACTGTAAGTATCACCTTGGGATAGATTTGCTATGCACACTGTATAAAAATCAGTAGTCCATGTTTTATTTGACTATATCAAAGTGTCTCAGGCAGAACTTTAAAGAGAGGCAGTGACTGTACCCAAGGTTTGCAAATCCACTGTAAAATCCAGCTGTCAATGGAAGCCAAATGTAGCCTTGACTCTCTTTATTGTGCAGAGAGCTCCACATGCTGTGTGGACACAGAGGCCACAGAGTTGCCAGGGCCATCTGGAGGGTGGTGTGGATAGCTAAGAAAAAGTAAAGACTTTGAAACCAGGTAGACATCAGTGAACACCCCAGTTCTATCATTCATTGTGTGTCCTTGGAATAATCATTTGCCCTCAGAACTTCAGTGGGTCTTTCCTGAAAAATGAGAAAAATGATAACCATCTGTGTCACATGGTTGTCGGGGCAAATGAGAAGAGTCATGTGGTACGGACAGAGGCCAGTGCACATAGGGGTTTCATAAAAGCTCCCTCTTTTATGTTACTTTCAAGTCTATAATTCTAGCTATAAGCTATATAACCTCATTGAGGGTCTAGGCATGATTTGAGTGGGAAACAATGAAGATGCTACCTGGGGACCTCTTGGCCTCTGCTCCTTCTAATGTCCTTCCCACACAGTCACATGCTATACTTCCTAAGCCTGCTCAGCTCTTTGCTCACGCTGGAGACAACATCCCAGTCCCAGGCATATCTAGCAGTTTGAAAGTCTTAATCTATGCTTGCTATAGATAATAGGCAGCCAGCAATAACGAGCTAATTCAATTCAGTATCTAGTGAAGCACAAGACTGTGAAACACAGTCAAAGGTCATTGTAACCCTTCAAGAATGATTTGCTTGCCAATCACAATTCTTTTGTCCATAGGAAAGAATCTACTGCTCTACTTGAGGACTCACATCAAACTTTATGAGTTCAACTGTAATTTTCACATCAGTAACACCTGTCTTTCTGTCTTCAACCCAGATCTCTCCCCAAATCCACTTTGAAGACAAAACACTAACAATGCAAAATGCTGGTGAAGATGTGGAGGAATAAGAACTCTCATTTATTTCTGGAAGAATGAATAGAATAAATGGAAGAGTCGGCCAACTAATTTGAAATGTTAGGTCCATACAAAAGTCTTCACACAGATGTTTATTTATTCAAAACTGCCAAAACTTGGAAGCAACAAAGATCTCCTGTAGTAGTTGAGCAGATATCAAAACTGTGTCACATCCATGAACAGTTATTCAACATTCAAAAAGAAGTGAACTTTCAAGACATGAAAAGATATGGATGAGTCTTAAGTGCATTTTATTAAGGGAATGAACCAATCTGAAAAGGCCACATGTTGCCTGATTTCAAAAACATGACATTCTTCTGAAAAAGGTGAAATTATGAAAAAACAATTTGAAAACATCTGTGATCGCAAGAGGCTGAATGTGGAGGAGAAACAGTTTAATAGGCAGAGCACAAAGGATTTGTAGGATAAAGAAACTATTCTATGGGATACTACAATGGTGGGTACATGTCATTATACCTGAATACATGGAATACACAACACCAAGAGTGAATCATAATGTAAACTATGGATTTTCCATGATAAGGATCCATCAATATGGGCTCACTGTGATGTGAAATGTTGATTGTGGGGGGAGGTAGGATGTGTTGGGGCAGAAAGTATATCCATCTTTCTGTACGTCCCACTTGACTTTTGCTGTAAACCTAAAACTGCTCTAAAAAATTAAATCTATTACAAAGAAGAAAGCAAAAAAAGAAACCACAAAGTAGCTCAGTGTAGTCACAGGGAGCCAGCATGGCGCTATGTAATTAATCCTCACCAAGCCCAGCAGTGATTTCTAAATGAAAAATCTAATCAAAGAACCCCACTACCAAAAATTCTTCCTGTACATATGGACACCATGTCAGATGGTAGAACACAAACCTCACGAGCATGAAGCTGGACGTGAAAGTGCCTTGCTAAAGGTACAAAGCAAGGAGCTTGGAAAGTCTGGGTTCTTGATGGCTTTCTACAAGTAAGTACATGAGCCAAATCTATTGTTACTTGAGAAAAGTAAATCCCATACAGATAAGCCACTGTCATGAAATTTGTGTTACTGCAGCTAAACTCAATTTGAGTTGACACACAACTCTACATAACTTGCTCCCCGACGAGAAGAAATCTCAACCCACTACCAACTCCTTTTTGTCCCAGTATCTGCTTACTTTTTCAGTCCTATCTCCCACCACCACAATTCACATGGTCTCTGAGCACCAGTCATTTGATCTGGTCCATGAGCAGGTGCCCTGGAAGCCCCACTCTTTGCTGCAAATCCTTATCTTTGCACTACCTTAGATGGCTTTTTCTCCCCAGCCTCACCTGAAGCTGTTCCCCTGGCACATGGAGACTCTGGTGCACAGCACTGCTCTGGGAAGCCAGCTCTAACTCCACAGCTCTTCCCTCCCTTGAACTTCCAGAAAGTACCTTCACCTGCTTGTGCTACACATGAATCACTCTGAGATATGTGTTTGCTCATCTTTCTTCTCCTCCAGTACCTGTAACTCCAGAGAGCAGTGACCTTGCCTTATCAAACCTTCAACACAGTGTCTAAGGTGCTTCTGAATCCATGGCCTCCACTGCCAAGCCTGAGATCTTTATTTCCTTTAGATTTTTATCTGTAAAATAAAGATAACCCTAAAAGGCAATGTAACATGGCTCCAAGAGACACTGAACGGCATGTAGTAAGTGCCTCACCTCAGAGGCATGTAGAGGAAGAGATGGTGCCTCATTCAGTAGGGAAAAAGCAAACTATTTTTTAAGCGCTCACAGAGAGGACACTTCCAGTACCAGAAGTGTGGGTTTTTCACAGTAAGCAAATCCAATATACCCGACCCCACAGGTTAAGAGCTCGGTCCCCAGAAGACTGCCCACCACACATACTTCTGTGCCAATTCCAAGTCCAGGTCGTCTATGCATCTGACTGGCCAGAGATAAATCAGAGGTTCCCATGACCCTCTTCTCAGGTTCAGTTATTTACTAGAACAGCTCATGAACCTCAGAAAAACATTTACTTGCAGTAATTATAAAAGGACAGAGCTCAAGAAAGCCAGATGAAAGAATGTGCATGATAAAGTGTGAGGGAGGGCTGTGGCGCCAGCATGCTCCTGTCCAGACAGGTCCTCCCAGTGCCTGCCCGCGTTCACCAACCTGGCCTCCTCCCCCAACCTGGCCTTTGGGGGTTTATGGAGGCTTCATTCTGTAGATGTGAGTGATTAAATCACTAGTCAATCTCTACCCTCCCTCTTTTACCCTCTCCTAAGTTTCGGAGATGGTCTGATAGTCCTAGCTATCTAATCACAGGGTTAGTTCTTTCTATAAGTCACTAAGTACCATTAACTCAAGTGTGGCCAAAGGGGCTCTCATAATTAGCAAAAGATGTGCCTTTTACCTTTGTTGCTCTTGTTACTCAGGAAATTAGAAGAGTTTTAGGAGCTCTGTGCCAATAACTGAGGACTAAGACCAAACTATGTATTTCCTGTTACCCGACAGTATCTCACATCTCTGGAATTAAGTACTCTGCAGAGTAAACAGCGCATTCAAAGTGCTCAGCATAATGTCTGCTAAGACGAGTTCAGTAAATGCCAGTTACCAGGATGATGATGACAATAGTGGTGGTAGTTGTGGTTTTATCCTGGTATCTTCAGCACTGAACTTGGCCTAAGGTAGCTGCTCTGTAATTTCTTCTGGATGGATTAAAGAAATTCAGGCCTTTTGCTCTTGGTTCTCAATTATAAAGCATTACGAAATCTCAGTGCCATAATGGCGCAAAATCAAATGGTCTCCCTGTGTCCCTAATTTTTCCACCAAAATACTGCCTGATATTTATCCCCTGGAGCTTACCCCATTAGAGAGAATCAAAGCCTACTTGAGACAGGCTGTTTCTGAGCACTGTGAGATCCTGAGGCAGTAACTTTCCAAGTCAGGCAGGTTCTCAGCAGGCACGATTGTGCTGGCAAGAGTGCGACAATAACAAATACAGCTCAACGATGCCACTGTTCCTCAGATCTGTCCAGGGGCCTCCAGGAGTTCAGCCCTGGTTCCACTGTTGTTGCCAATTTGATCTCCTTATGCAAGTTCCATGAGGGCACCTTGGGACAAGTGAGGACTGGGGATCAGCTCTCAACCTGACTAGTATCTCAGGGGCAACCTCAAACCCTCAGTAGCTCTAACCTGTCTGACTCTAAAGCATTCATACTTTGACATGGTGAGACCCTCAGTTTGTACAATAGAATCTTAACTGCACAATTAGGTTATATAAACACTTAATGTGCATATCTATGGTATGGAAGCATCATGGGAAAAGTGGACTATTAAACAGATTCAGTTTTCAAGTTGCCTACAGTCCAAGAGGAAAAAAAAAATTTTTGAATGTAAATGAATACTGTTATGGTTTAGAACTAAAGTGTCCCCCCAAAGCCTTATGTATTTGGGATGTGATTGGATCATGGGGAGATATATTCACCAGTGGATTCATCTATTGGTGAGTTTAGTCACTGAAAGTGCTATTAGGAGGTAGGCTCTGGTTGGAGGTGGCTCACTGGGAACATGACCTGGAGGGAATTTACCTTCTCAGCTCCTCCCTTCTCTCTCTGCTTCCTGGCTGCCATTGTGTGAACAGGTGACGTCCACCCAGAACCCTCCACCACGCTGCTTCTGTCTTGGAGCCAGCCAACCATGGACTGAAAATGTGATCCAAAATAAACCTCTCCTCCTTTAAATTGTGGGTGTTGGATGTTTTGTCCCAGTGATGTTAAAGTGACTAAGACAAATAACTACACTAAAAGGGAAAAAAGAAATAAAGGCTATAAGACAGAAATAAGAACATGAGCTTCAGTGGAAGGAACAAATTCCAAATAAAGATAAATTGTTTCTTCATGGAGGAAAACTGACCAGAAAGAACACTAAGAATTATCTCCACATCTACTGTCATTTTTGCAAATGGGCAACCTGAACCTAAGCCAGCTTGTCTGGGTCCACATTGCTCTGTGAGCACGCTGAGCCCATCGCTATTTTATACCAGCCTCCTGAAGAAGCTTTGGAATCAGAGGAAGTTGGGATTTGGTTCTGAGGCTGATCAGTGTGACTACTGACAAAGCAGTCAATCTCTCTGAGCTTCAGAATCTTTACTTGTGAAAGAAACTAGAATGGACACTTTTATCTCATGAAATTATTGGAAAGATCACATGAGAAAACCCAGGTGTGTTGAATGAATATGTGTTTAAGTACATATTTTGGAGGAGAAATAAAAAAGAAGAAACCACTGTTTGTGACTTCTGGCTTCTCCTTACTCTCCCCACTGGAAGAATTTCAGTTCTAGAAGATATAAATCAAATATATCATACTCTCAACAAAATCTACAGCATGTAGCATGATGCTAGGCACATACTACATACTTAATTGAGTGTCTGTTGCTAACAAAATAACTTCTTTCTCAAATATCTTGTTTTGTGTATTGGAGCTTGGCATTTCATTAAGTCTACGCATGTAGTAGTTATGTCATTTACTCATCCAGACCACTTATGATAAAAGCAATCTTGTCATCCTCACTTTACAGATGAGGAAATAAATTCAGAGAAGTGAAATATGTCTTTAAAATCAGAGTTAATGAGTGGCAAAGTTAAAGCACAGCTAGGAATTTTGGAATCTGGATGTATTACCTGCATTCTTTAGATCAATTTATTTGGATATTACTTCCAGTATATCAGGGCTGAGGAAGACTGAGTCAACACAGCACAGCAGCTCTGGAGAAAGGACCAGATGCTGCTTCATTCCCTTGGGCAAGCCATGGTTTGGACATAGCCTGAGAATCTAGACCTTCAGTCTTGCTGTCTGCTGGTCACCTTGGCTGTGTGACATCAAAATGAGTCTCAGCAGTGTCTGTTCTTGCTCCTCTCTAAGTTGAATAACAACATCTCCACTCCTTTTACCAGTCTCCACTTTGCTCCTCTTTCAGTACTATCCAGTCTAGTATCTACCCATCTACTTTCTCATGCTACCACTGAGCAGTTCTGTAATGATTGGTTCCAGAAACCAAGACCTCCCCACTGGGACTGTGCATCTAAGAGCGTCACAACCAGGGTGCAAAGGGATGATCAGAATAGTCAGTCAATGGATGGGGGCCCAAGGTGAGCACTCCCAGGACCTGCCCTGGAGGAGCTGGCAGTCTGGAGAAAGTAAGCAAGTCAGCTCAATGATGGACATCCATACATGCTGTGTGACCAACCCATTGAGCTGAGTAGATCATTCCACATCAAAGTTGATGTTTGAGCTGTGACTGAAAATGCAGAGATTCCCAGGCTGAAGAGGAAGAAGGGGGTGGAGCCAGTGTAACTTCAGCAGAGGAGGTAAGAACATGTTTGTGGAGGCACGATACCAAATTTATTTCTCAAGTTGCCGGGATCGACAAGGTGTGTAGGAGATCCTCATGATGTGGAGAGGGATAGGAAAGAAAGAAACCAGGGAAAGGAGTGTTGAACACACGGCCTGAAAGGCCATCAGAAGATTGCTTAGAAATGCCTTTGATCCTTGACAACTTTTGGAACTCAGGGAAATGAGAACCCTGCCAGGGCCAGCTCTACAAGGTCCCCTGTATGGTCGCAGAGGGTACCTTACCATGCTTAGAAGAAACTAGCCTCTGTTAAATGCTCTGCTATCATCATCTTGATGCTGGTAAGAACTTTAACAAAAGGCTTCGTATTTTCACACTGTACTGGCCCTTCAGGTTATATAGTCAGTCCTTGCTTTCTGTGATAATAGTAGCTACACTTGACAGTGCTTATATGTAGCATGTCGGCCACTGTTTAAATGCCTTTCATACACCAACTAATTTAATTCTCAAAATACCCCATTAGGTATGTATATTGTTATTTTAATTCTTGGATGACAGAATTCATGCTCAGATAGATTAAAACCAAAGCTAATAGAAAAGGCAGAAATAAACGCACTTATCAGGCTTCAGAAATTCTTCTACCCATTCATACTAGGTCTCTTCATTTTACATTTTTATACTCAAGTGCAGTATTCTTGCCTTGAGGATCTCACATTTTTATAAGAAAATTTTTTCATTCTTTAAGCATCAACCCACTCGTCTTCCATTCCTTATATTCATGAAACTATTTATTCAACTATTCGTCTGTTCATAAATCCATCTTTGATCCATCCAACCATCTATTTATCCTTCCATCCATCCATCTATCCATCTCATCTTATCTAAGCATCCATTCCGTGGCTCAGTAAACTTCATTTCCCTATAAACCTTGTAACAAGGCAGTGCCTAGACTTAGGTTCTGAAGTTTGGTTCAGTAGTGAATGAAACTGTTTCAGGTATCTTGAATACCAAATTAAACAGTAACTTGCTGTCCAAATAAGAGATGAAGGTGAACTTAATGATTAAAATGCAGAAAATAATATTTATTGAGTCTTGTGATAGGTTGGACACCATTCTAATTGTTGTACTCCTAATTGTTTCTTAATGCTAACAAAATCCAAAAAAAAAGATATGTTTTCATCTCAATTTCATAAATGAAGAAATTGAAGGGCAGAGAGTTTAAGCGATCTGGTCATGGAAACCCGGCTCACCAGGATAGGAGCTACACTTTGAAAGATGTGTTGCCTTAACACACTCCAGCCTCTTATTACTTGATGATATGATCTAGCTAAACTCACATGAGACCACATTTACGATCTCAGTTGTGGGATCCCAGAGGAAGATGATGTATTCAACCACCTGACAGGTAGGGAAAGGATTTGCAGAAGAGAGGACAACTTAATTTAATCTGAATCAATGGGAAGAGTGTCTAAATGAAACTGGTGGTAGTGGTGGTGCAGTGTGTGTGTGCGTGTGTGTGTGTGTGTGTGTGTGAGAGAGAGAGAGAGACAAACAGACAGAGAGACAGAGAGACAGAGAGAGACACAGAGACAGAGACAGAGAGAGAGAAAGAGACAGAGAGAGAGGGACAGAGAGAGAGACAGAAGAAGCAGGAGGAGGAGAAGGAGGAAATAACATTGTGCTAAAACTGTAAATGGATCCACCAGCCCACCAGTGGGGAAACATCATTCTCTGTTCTCCTAGAAGCCAAACGCAAGACCCCAATAATACATGCAAAAGAAAGTTTCAGCCCAATACACACTTTTCCCTCCTCCATGTACTCCAGGTGAGCCACTACTTATATTCCACGGGTGTCAACCCAGCTTCAGTTTTAACTTGAAATGAGATGCCTCCTAAAGTAGTATATTGATTTTAAATCTAGATGCATACAGTATGTTCCATTAGCCCAGAAGTTTTGACACATACATTAATCACTGAGTTTTGAATTAAAATACCCAGAGGGACACTAAATTAACAGTGAAAGGGCAGATCTGCAATTTCAGTAAAGGCGTGTTCATTCATTTTGGTTCAAGGTAATCAATAAAGTACTGAAAAAAACTCTAAAATTTTGACCTTTTACCTGAATACATAGGGAAAATAGCTTGTCTTGGTTTTATTTTTATCTCTTTTAAAAGGAAAAAAAAAAAAACCTGGAGTAGGCTCCTACTTCTACAAAGTGCCTTCCGGAGTAAGCATGCTTGCAATCTTCACACCGCTCCTGAATCAAAAGACACTGGAGGGGTTGGGGGTTTAGTTCAAGTGGTAGAGTGCTTGCCTAGCAAGCGCAAGGCCTGAGTTCGATGACCAGCACATGCCCCCCACCAAAAAGACACTGGAAGTACACCTGACATTGGTAGTCACTGAATAGACCCACTAAACAAATTACCTCTCAAGCTAAACACAGGTTCTATCACTTTCCCAAACTCACACAGCTGGGTGATTAAAAGACAAAAATCTTCACTACTTGGGGTTTCTTGAGGGTTTTTTTTTTATTTCTGTTTTTGTTTTTTAGGTTTTGCTTTATTGTTTTTGCTTGGTCTTTTTGTTTATTTTTTTCTTTTGTTCAGTCTTTGTGATCTGTGAGTGAATTTTAAAAACTTTTCACAAAGGACCCCTCCAGCAGGCCAGGAAGGAGTAAGTTTTAGAATCTAACCAATTTGTGGTCAGGTTCTGCCTTCCACTCTGTCTAGCTGTGTGACTATGAGTAGATTCTTCACCTTCTCTTGTCTCTATCTCCTCATCTTTAACTGAACCTAACAGTAACTCCCATATCACCCAGGAAAGTACTTTCTTCAGTCCTTAGCACATAGTAGGGACTTAGAACAAGCTTTCTTTTCCCTTTCATCTACACTATCTCATAATTCAAAGGTAATTTGTCACTTAAACATGGTCTCATGATCATTCCTTGTTTTCAATATTCACATGCTTTCAAAAATGAGGGGGAAAAGAAAACCAGGGGAATCTCATTTTGTTATTCAAAAGAAATTATATTAATATTCATTTTATTCTCCCAAAAGACCAACAGAAGCTGACACATTAAAATACCAAGCTTGATGAATTCTACCTTTGGCGCAATATTCCAAAGATAATCTTATCTTTATACATTTTCTTTAAACAAACTAAAAATGCCAATTTATTCCTCAGTGCATTTTATTATATTCTCATTTAAAATCAACAAAATTTTATAAAAGCCACCAGTTCAGTTGCCTGCTCTCCCTGCAGTAACACCTCAGCTGTAATGATGTGTGTCCCAGAAATTGATTTCCAGGCAACTTATACCAAATGCTTAAACAGCAAATACTTTCATTTTAATTTCATCAATTTCTGGTGTAATTTATGTTAGAAATTATCCTCCTCTGTCTTATTCCAGTAGAAGAGTTTACAGATTGCAGTTTAGTTTTGCTTTGTTACTTTGTTTTGTTTTGTTTTGTTGTGTTTGATGACTCGCTTCCCCACTTCTGAACGTAAGTTATCGCTGAGTATGGATGGCCTCAGAGACCCCTAAGGCATGAACATCTCCAGAGTCCCTCAGTCAGGGTCCCAAGGTCCTACTTAACAGGGTCCCCTGGTCCATCCATGAAGTGTTCCCATTCAAGGGAGGGCTCATTCAGACACCTCAGGATCGATGATAGAATGTTAATTTCATCATCCTTTTCGTTGATATTAAAGTATTGAGATCAATCTTTAATCAGAATAAGCACTAAGATCTCCTACTAAGTATGAAGTATTATAGCAGATGTTCTTTAATTTTGTTTCACATAATTGTCACTAATAATTCCTCATAGGTTACTTTCTTTTATTATTTGAGAGATAAAGAAACCAAGGTCAATACAGGTTAAAGAACACGACTGAAGTCTTATGATATACCAGAGAAAAGTTGAGGTTCCAACTAGGTTACTAAAAAGAGTGTTGCTGAAACTGCATTCCATAAAAGCCATGTGAGCAAGGAAAGAAGCTACAAAAAAATAAGATGAATGGGTTGAGAGAGAGAGGAGAACAATTTGGCCAGAGGTAGCTGAAAAAAATCACAGAATGGCAACAATGGGAAAACTCAACCAGCAAGCTAGGAGAAAAGGATGTGTTCATTAGAGTTCCAGAATGGATAACAAATATAGTAGGGGACCTGTGTGGCTGTGTTGAGTAGAAGAAACACTAACCAAGTTGAGAAGATGTAGACCAGGATGGCCTGATGGTCAGCTGTGTGGACTTGGAAGTCATCCAAAATACAGGTAGCACTTAAGTGTTGAAGAAAACCCAGTGGATGGAGAGTAGCATGTGAACAGATGCTAGCACAGCCTGGCTGGGCTGCTAGGTACCAGCACATCCGGTGCCACCCTGCAGAGATGCCTGAAAGAGATGAGCTGGAGGTACAGCTCAACTGGGAATGGATCCACACAGGAACCAGGCTCCTGTAAGGTTTAGGGCGATCCTTCTTCTGGTGTGTTTTCATGGCTCTTTCCCTCAGGGCACAGGCATTCTAAGAGGATAGGAGAGAGTTCCAAGGCTGAATGTCATGAGTCCCACTGAAGCACCCTTTGGGAGTTGGTTTGCCCTAAGAGGAGGCTTGGAGGGCTTTGATGGAAACAGCAGCTAGAACACAGCAGATGCTATGCATGCCATACCCTAGTGCACCCAGGGTATGTGTTGGCTGCTGTGTTGGCTGCTAACACAGCTCTGCTCCTCTGAAAACTGTCCCTGGCCAACAGAAGCTGCTTTCCCAGAAACACCTTAGAAGATATGCTGCCAAAGTCAGGTCCCCTGCAATAGTGACATCCAGGACCTTTGCTGCAAGGAGGAAGCACTGTGGGCCATGCCAGGCCAGAGCACTCCTGTGTACTCAGGCTAAGCCCCTTCCAGGCTGCATTCAAAATCTACAGCCTCATGTATAATCCTTTTCTCCCCTTTTAATCTCTCTCTCTCTCTCTCTCTCTCTCTCTCTCTCTCTCTCTCTCTCTCTCTCTCTCTCCCCCCCTTCCTCCCTCCCTCTTTCTCTCTCTCTCCTTCTCTTCCCTCAACAAGAACAGTCAATCAGTCAATCACTCATACTTCCAGCTCTGCTTCTGCTTCTCAGGAACCCGGTCTAAGACAAAGAATTGGCAGGGCTACTCCCCTGGAGACCAGGGAACTTCACTGGCCCACACAGTGTTAGAACTAGGACAGTCCAACCCACTTACACTATCCAGGACTAAGTGGTTCCCAGCACGCAAGACTTTCAATACTTCATTTCTTAGGAAAATGGAACTAGTTGCTCACTATGGTCAGAACTGGAGTGAAAGCAGAGTGTGCCTAGCTCTGAAGACTGACTTTCATTGCCAAGATCCTGCCTCATGCATGCTCAGAAGTCCTGCTCTGCTGGTTCTTCCCAGAGAATGCAGCTGCCATGTGATGCCCCCCGTGCAGAGATGCTAGCACATGCTGGAGGAAGCCCCATCCCTCTCCTAGGACATGTGTTCTGGGGCCATGGGGGAACTTCAGGAGATGATGCTCCTGATACAGTTGCTACTCTTTTTTCTAGGAGTGTCTGTAGATTTAATCAGATGTTCAAAGTGAACCTTGACACAATGAAGGGTAAGAACAATTGTCCAGGAAATCATGGCTTTTATCTCTGGATTAAGTGACACAGCGGAGTGGTTACACTGATGTCTCATATCTGCAGGTCTCAGGCGGAGAGGTCAAACCCCTGCCCCTGCATTCACCAGAGTATCAAGGCTGGAAATCATCTGCTGCATGTCTGCGGCTGAGTCTACCCTCATCTTAGTCCTCAGAGGGAAAGGGAAGTCTGCTATTCTATTTAAACTGAAATGCCAAAGACATTTGCCATTGTTCCCCAGGACATGGGCAGAGCAGGCCATCCCAGGAGGAGCAGCAGCAGGGAGCTCCAAAGTTCCTGAGGTTGCCAAAGTCCCTGAGGTGAGAGTCCAAGTTCTCACCAGGTTAAACAGTGCTTAGAAGAGCTCTAATGGGGCTGGGGATTTAGCTTAGTGGTTAGAGTGTTTGCCTTGCAAGCATGAGGCCCTGAGTTCGATTCCTGGTACCAAAAAAAAAAAAAAGAAGAAGAGCTCTAGTGGCTGGTTTTAAATTGAAAAACAAAAGATCCATTTTTTTATTCAAAGATTTCTGGTATGAACCCTTCCATTTGTTTTTTTGGAAAATATGCAATGCATGTTCACTGACTGCCAGGAAGTGTTCTAAGTGTTCAATGCAGCTACAAACAAGACAAAGTCCTGGCACCATGGAGCTTACCATCTTGTGGAGGAGACAATCAATGTAAATAAATAACTGTAATAATACATAAAGAGTAGTATAATGACGAATGCCATGGAAAAAAATAAAACAAGCCCTCTACCTAGAAACTAGAAGGGGCAATTTGACTGGCATGGCCCAGAGAGATCGCTAAAAAGAAGGGGAAACAATGAGAAAAAGGACAGCCACGGGAGGAGAGCAAACACTAAGTGAAAAGTGTCCAAGGCAAAAGGAAGCCGTACAGTTTGAGAGCTTTGAGCTTTGCTTTAGTCTTGGATAGACAGGGACATAGATCTTGTGGGTCTGGAAGAACATTTTGTTTCCTCAATGTATAGACTTTTGTTCAGGATCAGTTCTACTCTCGTGACCTCAGTTAGCATGTGCCAACACTTTCCTAAATCTATATATTCAGTCAAGAACTCTTGTCTGAGCTTGACTGATATCTCTGATAAATGCACATGGATATCTTCAGAGACCTAAAACTATTTATTCAAAACAGAACCCACCATTTCCCCCGAAGACTGTTCTTTCCACTGTTTCTCCAGCCAAGGAACAACAACAGGCCAATCCATCAGACCATGTCAGAATATCTCCTTTTTGCTTCATCCATCTCCGACTTCCATGGTGAGTCATCTCATATGCCCCAAGATTCTAGTGTGTCTCATTTCTGTTCTGCTGTCTCCATCCCTATTGCCTTGACTCGTGTTTGGGCCACTTTTAATTCCCCCTATGCTGGTACCCCCACACTAACTTCCCACTTCTCCAGTCTCCCAACTTCTCCCATTCTGTAACTGCGTCAGAAAAGATAGTTCCCAAATTTGTAGGTGTATCTGTTATTTACCAGTTTAAAATCTGCTACCACTCCCATTAGCTTCCAGATGAGGGATGAATTATTTCACAAGGAATCCAAGACCTGCACCGCCAGCCTCTACTTATCCTTCTTGCATTTTTACTTTGCAGCATCCCCTCAAGCTCTATCTTCAGACATAATGCATGCCCACACACTTCAGTGTGCAGTGCTCCACCCCACCCCTGGGCTTCACACTGGCTTCTCTTTCTCCCTTCCCCAACTCTGTATCCTTTGTTTATCTACATAACTCCTACTTGTCATTTGTATCTCACCATTGACACCTCATCGTCCACAAAGATCCCACCAACACTCCCAGCTGAGGCTTGCGATCCTTCTTCACTCTGACGTTTCGTCTCTGCCGCAGTCTTTGCCAAGGTGTGTAGCAATTGCTTTTCTACTTGCTTGTCTTCTTCATACACTGTACGCTTCCTGAGGAAGCATATTATCTTCTCCACCTCCCTGAGCTTCTAGAACAGAGCATGGGGCCCAGTGAGTGTGGACCAGAGGAGTTACATGGAGTTCAAGCCCCTTTGCTGAACACTTGGAACAGCGATGCCAGGGAGCTTAATTCCTGCCTGAAGAACACAACTAAATCATGTTAAAGTTAATCCTAGAGTACCTGTATTAGATTTTTATCCAGTTTTCTTGTCAGGTACCAGGCTTATCATAGAAAGTAAACCTGGGTCATAAACTCACAAAAATACAGTCTAGCAGGGGCTCAAGGTCTGGACTACAAAAGTTAAACATTCTGAAGCAGAAGCCAAAAGGGTTTCACTGGGAGGAACCGAGGGGCTAAAGTGTCCCTGGAGGCTCCATGGGGGATGTGATCTCCATCCTGGAGACAAGGCAAAGGCCATACCTGGTTGAGAAAGGCAGGCAAGTCTGGCAAAGGAGGGTGGGGGAGAACCTCCCATGCTGTTCCAGCCAGAACTCACCCCATCCACACAGGAACTTCCTGCTGAAGGCACGGCTCCAGGAAGATCCTCCCCCAGGGGGAGACAGAGGCTCTGTTTCCAGAATATTCCTAGGCAGAGTACCACCTCCATCTCCTCTGCCCCACCACCCTGGACAACACCCGCCCCTGGTTTCTCGTTCCATAACTGAAGACAAGGAGCTTAGAGATGATGACATCGCTTCAACATCTGCTGAAGTAAAACAAAATTAGAAACAACCCTCAAGGGGAAGAAACATCTTTCCTATATCATGAAGCCAAGAAAAAAAAAAGCTGTATCTTCAATTAAAATACAGATCAAGGCATCGAAGCATGGAGTGAAAGAAATATATCTAAAGTAACAAAAAAGTGAGCATCAGCCAGTCTAAAACTCCCAGTGCCTAGCTGAGGACTCTTCTAACAATAAATCTGTAGTTTTCAGTGTCCAAAGAAATGTCTCATAAGAGATTTGGTCTTGGTAGTCTTGGTATTCAACTGCCCAGTCATGCACGAAACATTGTAGGGATGTACTAAATAATCATCTTATTTTTTAATCCACTGTTTTGGAACACATCATTGTTTTCTCCTTGAGTCATCTCCGTCAGTGTTGGGAATAGCACTTAGCCTAGAACCTTGCCCATCCAACATTCATTTATTCATTCATTTATATGAGAATATATATCATGCGAGACGATCCATTCTGCCAGAGAGAGCTGCACACTGAACTTTATAATATAATACGGTGACAAGGACTACACTATGAAAAAGAAAGCTATGTCAAATGAGGAAAGTGTTATTTCAGAAATAGGTGGCAAGGGATGATAAGGTGACATTTCAGCTGCAGCCAGAATAAAGTGAGGACAACTGTGTTGTTACCTGAGTGGTGCCAAGGATGAAGGGTACAAAGCACCAGGGAAGATTCACAAGGAGGCAAGAATGAGTGCAGGGGAGTGGGCATGGCAGAAAGCAGGAGGAACTATGACTGAGATGATGTTTAGGGTTGAAATGGGGTGAAAGTCACATAAGGCTTCCCGAAATCTGAGATGTGGGAAGGGCTTCAGATTTACTTATGAGTTGGGAAGCCACTGAAGGGCTTTGGCCCAATGAATTTCACTTGGTTCTAGTTTTACAACTATGTGTCTAGCTGCCATGTGCAGAGAAGTAGGGGGAGACTAGAATACCAACTCAGAGTATGACTGATTCATCCAGGTGAGAGTTGGAAGGACTTGAACCAGAGCAACTATGGTGAGGATGTAAAGAAACTCCAGGTCTCAATCATGGTCCCTCCTCTGCCTTTCTTGAGTTGCATCAGTGGTCCCAAGTCCTAGAGTGTACCGCTGACATTTCTGAGAAATGATGCCGTGTATTCATTTATCTCACACTCTTCCTCTCTAACACTCTTTCTCACACTACTCCTATCCATTTCTCCTTCATTCCATCTCTCACTGACTGAACTCAAGTGCTTATCTGCCAAGTCACCTCAAAGTCCATCATATCTTCTGTTTGATCCAGCTTCCCTAATCTAGTCTCCACTATACTGCTGGAGACAGTGTTCCACCCAGCAACAACACATCCCACAGCTCCCCATGACCTTCATGTGAGAGGAAGGGCTCTCTTGACTAGCTCACAAAACTGTCAGAGACCCAGCCCCGAGGTAGGTCCCCAGCCCCAGTGGACACCATCACCCTTCTGTCCTCTGTCCCAGGCCTGCTCTTCTTCATAACATTCTAGCCCTTCTTGCTTCCAGGTCTTCTTTCGCATGTAACTGCATCCTTCTGACTGCACGTTCCTCCAACCTCCCTATGGAAATTTCTTGGGAGCACAGCCTAGACTCTATTCTCTGAAGACTTCTTGATATGTTTTCCCATGAAATGGGTCAGAGACCCCTTCTCTGGGCTCCCAGAAACCCCTATATTGCCTGGTTTGTTCTCATGAGCTTCTATGCCTGATCCCACAGGAACATACTAACATCTCCAAAGGTGAGGGCCTTGCCTAGTTCCTAGTTAGATCCCGGGGTCTGCAGCGATGAGTGGCACATGGTGGGCTACTAACACAAATGTTCTGTACCAGGCACACCAGAGTCACTCTATCCATACCAGAGGTGGAGGGCCACAGAACGAGACTCATAGTGCCAATTTCCTTTGTGATGATGAAATCTCCCTCAGTAATGACTTCTAAGATTGGTGTGCACCCACCTGGAAATGATTCGTGTTTGAGCTGAAACATTTGACATTGCTGAGCACCCTGTGTCTGGCGAGCTTGGCCAGTATCAGCGATGTCATGAATTTCTGCCAGCTCTCTCAGGTAAAATTGCATTTCATACATACAGTGTCTTGTATGTTGAATAAAAGAGACCTGCCAGGCTGGACAAAGTAGAGAACATCTTGTCTGGAGGAAGATAAGAATCAGGTTTGGACGGGAGGGATGGAATGGAGCATTCATCAACTCCCTAAGGGCCAGGATCATTTTGGGCACACTAGCCTCATAGTCTGAAAAAAGTTCCAAAAGAAGAGAAATTTGTTGATGGAGGTATATGGGCATATAGTCAGTGCACTGGACCTTCTGGTTTTTGACTAGCTATGAGCCTTGAAGTAAAGGATGAATAGAGTGTCATCAATGTAACCTTGGTAAGGTGAGGAGAGCTAAGCAAGACCACTGAAATCATCCAGTCCATTTGTAGATGAATAAATTGAGGTTCAGAATGGAGATCAGCAGCAGTCAGTGTCAGTCACAGACTCAGTCTGTGAATAGCTTATTGTGTGCCCTCCCGACATCTCCATACCAACAAAAAGTAGGTATGACGACCTATCTTTTTACATCCTTTCTCTCTCTCTCCCCTCTCCCTCCCTCTCTGTCTCTCTCTCTGTCTCTCTCTCTCTCTCTCTTTTCTCTCTCTCTCTCTTTCTCTCTCTCTCAGGTAAAATATGGGGAGGAAATGTGTTTTGAGTATTTTAAAAATTCTAGAACCTTCTATTATTGGCAACTATATCCATTGTATAGAAATTACATGCCACTTCTCTTATGTATATGTCCCCAGAACTATCAGGAAAAGTAGCAGTAATATTATGCAAATAAGATAAATGGCTGAGGTAGCAAGATGATTTGCTATAGGTGACACAGGGCTAATAAGTGGAGGAGCCAGGGTGAAGCCCAACTTGTCTGCTATGTAATTAGGCAAAAAGATTTTGTTAATTCTCTAGAACAAAAATGAAGTAAAAGAAAGCATCTGCTTGGGTAGAATATTGTGCAGTTCATGAAAAGCTTTTACTACACAGCTATTAATTCACTTCCAGCACTCAGCCTCCCTGTAAGACAGGTATAAGCAATCACATTTTACAAATGAGGATACTGAGGCACGAGGGGATCAAGTGCCCCAGTTCCAGGTCTTGTTAGGACCTAGACATGAATTTAGGCCTTCTTAAGCCAATGTATGTGCTTTCCCATTACATGGGAGGTGAACCAAGCAAAGAAATTCAGGACAGAGAAATACACTTCAAGTCTAAAACACTACATCACAGTTAAGGAAACAATCAATAAGGAAGCAAGCTACAGAGTGAAGAGACAACTTTCAGAATGGGGAAAAAAATGGCAGCTAGTCCTAAAACAGAGGTCTAATATATAGAATATATAAAGAACTAAAAAAAAAAAAAATCGGTCCCCAAAATAAAAGACTCAACAAAAATGGACAAGTGAAATGAATTGGTACTTCTCAGAAAAAGAAGTACAGAAGGCCAATAAGCATAGGAAAAAATGTTTAACATCTCTTGCCATTAAAGAAATGCTAATTATAACAATATTAAGATTTCTTCTTACACCAGAAAGAAAGCCAGTCATCAAGAAATCAAATAATAACAAATGCTGACATGGCTGTGGTGAAAAAGGGATTCTTCTATACTATTGGTGGAAATGTAAACTAGTACTATCATTATGAAATCAGTATGGAAATTTCTCAAAAACAAAAAATAGAAATTCCATTTGACCCAGCTATTCCCCTTCTAGGTAGCTTCCCAAAAGACCTAGAGACATCATATTATATGATATACACATGCCAAGGCTTACAGCATCATGACTCACAATAACTAAATCTTTGAAGCAGCCTACATGTCTAACAAGAACAGATTTTTAAAAAGTGGCATCCATACATAATGGAATACTACTCAGCTAGAAAAAGGATAAATTCAAGTCATTTGTAGGAAAATGGATACACCTTGAAACCATGTTAAGTGAAATAAATCAGATACGCAAAGTTAGGCGCTATATAATCCCTTGTATTTTGAATAATCCAAAGTACAAATAAAGAGTAAAATCAAAGACTGATGGAAGGAAACAAGAAGATGGATCTTTTGCAAATGGAAAGGGGACTGAGGACTAGAGGGTGAGGGGAGGGATGAGGGAAAGGGGACTTAAAAAGACGTAAGATGCGTCATGTGCATGTATCAACCACCCACAATGAATGTGATCATTATATGCCACAAACATGAAGTAAAAAAATAATAAGAATCATAATGAAAAAGGGGACGTGGCATCTAGGGATGGAGGTGGGGAGGAAGGTGAGTAGGGAGGGGGAAGGGAATAAAAAGAATCAAGTCATGTTAAGTAAATGTACCTACCCTCTAAGAATGAATGTAAACATCATGTACTGCAAACAGGTACTAATAAAATTAATCAGTTAATTAATGAATTAAAACAAAACATGCCATCAGAGGTTTTCAACAAATGCTATACGAAACCTGTTCAACACCAGATTACAGCCATCCTAAAGTGCCTACTTGAAAAAAAAAAGAGCATTTCAAGGCCAAGTATGCGTTTCTGTCCTTCACTCTGCTTTAGTGGACTGACCCATATAGCCCCGAGCAACCCCGCACACATGTCTCAGGTTGGCGCACTCCCGGAAGAAGGGGAAGGAAGCAGGGACAGGCTTCCTGCTGCTGCCCCGCACAGGTGGTCAGGCTGCGGTGAGGCCTGCTCATTCATCCAGCACCACTGAGCATGGCGTGGACTGCACCAGGTGCCCAACCACAGCCACGGTGGAACAGGTAGAGGTCCCTGACCTCAGAAGTACTGTGTCTGGAGAGGGGCTCGGTGTGTGCGGTGACACAGCACAGACTGTTGCAAAACAGACACGTGAAACACCGTGAAAGCACAAGAGAGAAAACCTGGGAAGGCTTCCGGTAGGAGGGCGCATTCAACCCGACTCATTAGAGGAAGGAGGAAGTGAGAAAAGGTTCATCTCCACAGAGAGGCCACCCTGAGCAAAAGTGGGGGTATAAAAGATCAGGGAATAATACAACACAGCACTGGATCCTTCCAGAAAATTCAGTTCGCTCAGCAAGGAACTCAAGCTGTTAAGTATTGAGGTGATTTCATCAAATTGAGCAAACGTTTGGTAAACATGCGATGACAACACAGAAATGGGTACAGGTAGCCCCACCTCCAAGGAGCCCACACTGTGTTCAATGTAAACATCTAATCAGCACCAACATGAATCCCCACTGTGTGTGGGTTTCTGTTTCCACTACCAAATGCTTGGTTCCACCCTGCAATGAGCAGAACTCACTACTTCAAACTAGTCAATCACTGCATTCAAAAGCAAAGCTACTGACCTTCAGCTCTGATAAGCAAAGAGGATAACATGTATCAGTTTCCCCTGATAAAGACCACTTTATATTGCCCTTACCGCTGAACTACAGTGTGTCAGCTGTATGTCATTAAAATTTCTACTCCCTTGTCATAGCTGGTGGCCATTTAATGATTTGCTGATCCAAGGAATGGAGCTTCTTTAGAACATAACAATAATTCCATTTATTTGCATGAAACATTTATTCGGGTTTTTAAAAGCCATTCGCTTCCCTCCTTGCCACTATCCTATTTGGTCATTACAAGAGCCTAATAAACTGGGAGAATTGTTAGTGTCCCATTCTACAGATGAGGGAAAGGAACTTGGAACCTCAGCAAGGTGGGACAACTCAAGGTCACACAGCAGCTGTGTGATGGAAGCAGAGTTCAAATCCATGTCTCTGACTCCCAGATCTTGTCCCCTTTTCCTTGCACCTTACCACCTGCCTAGATGATGGTAATGTCATCCTCATGACGACACAAATCCCCAGATGAAATACTGGCCGAATCACTTCCCTCCAGGTAACATAATTCCATCATAAATTAAAAACCCAATTAAAGAACACAGCCTTTTAACCGGGACTCACCACAGCCTTCTGGGGCCAGTATATAAAGGGAGAGCCCTTTCAAAGTCAAGAATGCTGCCCATTCTGGAAACTGCCCAGAGACCTACTTACCCATATGCAGAGCTTTCGGACCTATATTATTCACCTGAATACATTTCCCTTCTCTTATGGACCTCTGCTTCCAGCAGAACTGGTTTACAATTACACCCAGCTCTGGCCTCGCTGACCTGCAGATGCAGCACGGATAGCCCAGATCCCTCTGGGCTGGGAAATACCACTCAGCACCAAGAGTATCAGAGCCTGATGGAAAACAATGCCCTCCTAGTCTAAAAGGAGAACTGAAGTGGGAATCTCTCGCTGCCTGAAAGTGGAATACTTTGTCAACGGCCAGGGCAAAGGGAGTCACTGCTCCACACAATGAGGAAGAGGCTAGAAAGCAAGTGAGGGAAAGAGAAGAGAGAAGCCTTGACTGCTACCTCACAGTTCGATTCTGGTTCCCATCCCATCCCCAAGAGCCAATGCCAAGAGCATGAAAAACTCCGGGGACACCCCCAGGGCCCAAACTGCTGGGAAATACTATTTCTCTTGTCTAAATATCCCCTCTGCTGGCTGGTTGAAGCTGGCTTTACAGATCAAGAGCCAGTGTGCACTCTGGTCTCTTTCCGTGTCATAACTGAGCTGCAATGTACCCCCCCAACCTGTGCCCCAGCCAAGGGACAGGAAGAACAGGTCTCCAGGTCATCCTGAACCACAGACAAAGGCTACCGCTGTCCCCTCTGCCCCATTACCGCCTTCTTTGGAGCCTGCCCTGGGTTCACTGGCTCAAAGGACCTGAATGGACAAGGGTCTGTAGGTGTCCCCACAGCCTCCATCTGGGACTTGTGTGGGGACCACTTCATGAACCCAGCGTCTCCCCACCACCACATCGATGCCCCTGTCTTGCCCTCTCAAGAGTTGCCCCTAGGTGGGCAATACTGGAGGACAGAGAGATGGGCAAACTGAGAGAGATGAACCAGATTTCGCGGCAGAATCCTGTTCGGTACTAGACAGCCATCCAACTAGCAACCGCGCTTCCAGAAACGTCACTGCCACAGAGGAAAGAGTTTTGCAGCTGCCGACCCCAGAGCGCTCCCACCTACCTGTCTCCCACTGCAGGGCTCCCCCTCTCACCTCCCAGGGCCCAGCTCCGGCTCTGGGTCCCTCACGCTGCTCCTTTCTCCTTCTCCAGCAGCTAACACTCGCAGCGGCGGTGGGCGGACCAAGGAGGAGGTCGCGCGCGGCACCTGCGAGCCGGGTCTCAGGTCCCCACGGCGCGGCCGCCTGGAGGAGGAGCAAGAGGATGCTGCCCCTGCCGCCGCCGCCGCCGCCGGGGTGCTGAAGCGGTTGCTATGGCTACGGAACTCCGCAGCTGCCCCCTCTCGGTGCAACAGCTGCCCGGCCCTGGCCTCCGGGCAGCCCCGGGGAAAGGCACCGGGAGGCCAGGTTGGGAATAGCGTAAGGGGATTCGCCGCCACCACTGCCGAAGAACAAGCGCGTGGAGTCTGCGCCGGCGCCCTGGCTCGCGCGGCCAGCGCTGTGCTGCCTCTCGCGCCCTTGCCCCTCTCCTTGCTTCTCGGGACGCGGCCAGACCCCGCGTCGCGCAGCGCGCCCTCGCGGCCTGGAGAGCGCGCCCCGCCGCCCGCGCTGGCTCGGCGCCCGCAGCCCTGCCCACGGCAGGGAGGCTGCGCGACCGGCCGGGAGGCGCCGTTTTGCTCTCCTCACCTCTTTGGCTTTCCTGCGGAGTCCGCGATAGAAAGCCTCCTCAGCCGGGGCAGGCTGTCCCCGGGCCAAAGACGCCTGCCCGCCCGGCCGGCTGAGGGCGCACGCCGCCGGCCCTCACCAGCCCCGGCGGGCCGCGGGCATGCTCAGTCAGGTCGGGAGGGCCCTGGGCTGGAAGCTCGGGGTGCAGAGGACAGGCTCGGGCTCTCTCCAGAACGTGCGGCAGAGGGGAATTAAACTTGGAGCCAGGGCAACAAGTAGATGCCCGACAGAGGCTTAAAGCCCGAGCAATCGATACCTCAACACTAACTCAGCAGTGGCCTTCAACCGAACAACGCACCCATGCCCGGCAGCCGTTCGTATTTCAAGCCAGGGCTCGGGGAGGTCTGAAATAACGTCCACGGAGGAGGAAAGAAGCACGCTCCCATCTACTTCAGCATCCTTTGAAGAGCATATCACGTGGGAATTCTCGCGTTCTCACCATACCCAGGTTAAAAAGTTCTCATGGCGCACTTCATATGGATGACTTAACAGCCTTAGGGATGCAGCCGCAGATGGGACTTGGACACCTGGTCTTCCATTCGTTGACGTGGAATGCACTAACTCACAATTACAATCCAGTGAGAGCTCCCTCTGACCCAGTTGGGATGGGAGAGGGAGGAATGAATAAGTGAAAGATACTTTAAAGACGGTACAATAACAAGCAGGGGAGGGTGACAAAAGTGGGAAGAATATTCCTTCCAGAATGAAAGACCAGGCAGGAAAGGCCTCAAGGCTGCACAGGCTGGACTGGGTTTCAATCCACGCTGACATCCTACAACGGCACAGAGCCTGCCAGGAGATGTGAGACAAGGCCAGGGCAGACCTAGAGCTGTGGCATCCTAGCAGAAGGGGTGGACTTGACCCCTAGAGCAAGGGAACCATCGAAGGAATTTAAGCAGGGGAAAGGAAAGGGGATTGGAATGTTGGGAAGGTTGCTGTACTTGTCCGCTGTGGCACTGGACAGGGTAGGTGTTAAGACTGCAGAAAGGAGCATCCTGAGAAGGCCTTTGGAAAAGAGGCTGGAATACGTGTCTTTCTGTCTTCTTGGTTTGTCCTCCTTGAGTACCCAGCCTAGACTTGAACAGTGTATGTCTTCAGTGAATGTTTGATGAATGACAATAAATGAATATTTATTTCTCCATTGAGAAATTGATGTCTTTCTTTTACAATTTCCTGTCCTTGAAATCTGCTCAAAATCATACAAAATTTAGTTTACTATTGACATTGCACTTTGCATTTTTTCTATAAATTTATTTTTAATTCAATACAAGCCCCCAATATTGTCCTCTGCACCCACCAGGACCCTGCAGAGGGGATATGCTAGACTCATAGTTTATTTTCAGTGGGGTGCATTTCAATTGCCTGACTAAAAGAGCTCCATGATACATTAAGTGAAAAATCAAAATGCAGAATAGTGTTTAAAACAAGATCACTTTTGTGAAATAAAGATTCATGTTACTTTATATTCGCTTCACTGGAATAGAAATACACTAGAAGGCTGTGTAAGAAACTTGGAGAAATGGCTGTCAGCTAAGGGAGCATAAGGGAATAAGTTTGGGGTCAAAATGAAGTTTTCATTGTACACTTCAGTAAAATATTTTTCAATTTTAAACTGAAAAGATATACAGATGCACGTATGGTACACATTATACACACACACGCATACACACATATAATTTAGGACTAGTATCTCAAGGAACCTTGGGACAGCCTCTAATACAACATTTAGCTGTCTCGGGGCTGGGGATTTAGCTCAAGTGGTAGAGAGCTTGCCTAGCAAGCACAAGGCCCTGAGTTTGAGCCCCAGCACCCCCAAAAATATAAAAAAAATTTAAAAATTTTTTTAAAAACCATTTAACTATCCTAACTGGATATATCCTAAGCTTGTCCCAAGCCCAAACTATGTGATAAATAGAATTATTAATTATACTGTGATGTCTTCCTCTTCAGACCCTGCTTATGGACGGATCCACATGACAATCAGGGCTCTTCCAGAGGAGAGAGTCTCTAGACCAAGAAACTCCCTGACCCCATCCCTCCTTGTAGATAGGCCCCAGGCAATGTCCCACCCCCATCTGGCACTTTCCCAGGCCATAGAGTGGAGCCCAGAGCAACCAGGTGCTGCTAAAAGTCTGGAAGGAAAAGCCCCTAGGGTAGACCTAGTAGAACTGACTCAAAGCAGAAATAGTATTTTATTGTTGTTTCCTTTCCCGGGGAATGACTTCCACCTGTAGAATTCCAGAAGCCAGAAATCTATCTTTCTAGCCTCTCTCTCACTCTCTCTCTCTCTCTCCCTCCCTCCCTCTGTTTCTCTCTCCCTCTTTCTCTCTTCTCATCTCTGAACATCGAGTCAAATAACAGATCTGTCTCTTCCACCACATGAATAGTGTTTAAAGTCATCTGTGACAGAGGCCCCACGCAAGATTTGGTTGTCTTGTCCACTGATGATGTGTCTGGAGAAAGGGGTGTTACCCTAGATTTAGATTGGAGGTGAACAGTGACAGGCAGGACAGGAGGACACAAGCATAGCAAACTGACCCAGCCCCAAGGCACAGATGGAGCTGGGAGATGACAACCAGAGGCCCAGTCTGGGGTGCTGTCCATCGGGTGCTCTGTTCTCTGACCAGGTCCAGCTCTGGTGTACGGGGTGGGGCTGCCTTCCCTCCCTCCCTTGTAGAACCACAGGGCCTTGCGCCTCTTGTGAATAAGCAAAGAATTCCTGTAGAGGGGCCAGCATTTCTTCTTTTGGGTGGCAGGTTTCCAATGGTGACATCCTGTGGCAGCAAGAAGTAACTGTCATAAAAAGCTTTCAGACTCCACACACTCTACATTTTGCAAGAAAAGTCAGAAAAACTTCCCCTTTGGACTGTGTAAACTGTATGGTTTTAGGTTTTGTTGGGGAGGTGGTTGCATTTCCTGCTTATGGAAGAACATAGCCTGGGGCAACTTGCCTGACCTTGGTATCTGGCTTCACCACTCTCTATGGACTCTCTCTGAAGGTTGATTCCACCTAGTTACATCTCAATTTTCCTTTCCATAAAACAAGCGGAAAATGGATATACCTTGTTGGATAGTTGGGAAAATGTAAAAGAAAGGACTGCATATGGGAGCCACTATTATTTTTAAGTGTAGGATTGAGTGGGGGAAATAGGAGAAATGCTCAGAGCATCACATTTATCAGTTATACTCTCTGTCTTCCCCACGTGAACCAATAATCCAGAGCCAACTATTTCTTACATGAAATAGAGAAACTTCTTCACTGGTTGCCCAATTCCAGTGTTGTTCAGCTTAACCTGTCTGCTGTACATTCAAATTGATCTTTTTAAAATAAAAGTTTGGAGGCTGGGGATTTAGTTCAGTGGTTAGAGTGCTTGCCTCACAAGCAGAAGGCCCTGAGTTTGATCCCCGGCACCAAAAACTAAAATAAAACTTGATTCTCTCCTCTTTCTCTTAAGATTTCTTCGGGAGGGATTCTAGACTTTCCAAATCACTGAAATCAGCTCTATGCTCCAGGACCTAAAAGCTGATCCTGCTGTGTTTGGCCCAGCAATACAACCGCTGCTACTTCACAGAAGCCTTGAGATACCTAATACAAACATGAATTCTTACATAGTCCCCAAACCTCTACCTTCAAATGATTATCGGCATGAAACTTTCTCATATCTGCCTGAGAGTCCATTCCTCCTTCCCCTGAGGCCTTCCAGCCTCCCACATGTGTGGACCTTTGTAATATAATAATTTATACAAAATTCTATTTCCTACACTAGAACAAGAAGTATTTGTATGAAATTCATAATCAAGAGACCGTGTCTTATCCTTCCTTATTAAAGTCAGAGTATAGTGTCAGGAACATACAAAGATTTTCAATACATTTAATTTAGTTTTATTTGAAGAGATTTTAGAGTTATTTTCTTCTCATGTATTTGTCTTGGTTTCCCTGCCAAGCCAAATTCTAATATCTGTTTTAAATATCTCTTTACTTATGATAGGTGCTCAATTGCTGTGTTTAATTTGACTAGCCAAGGATGGTGGGTCAATTCAGTTAGCAGCCTCCTTAGGTTCACGGGGTTGGGAGGAGTCTCAGGAAGACCTCTTTGTAGGGAGGAGTCTTGGGAAGACCTCTTTGTGAACTTTGAGATGGACCTTCAGCCGTACAGTAGTTCATCCCCAAGGACTCCACGTGGTATTTTACCACACATCCTCGTCAGCGCTGTATGTGGTGGAACTTGTGACTGCAGCAAACATGATAGAGCGCTTGCTAAGGCACCATCATCGTCCAGGACCTTACAAAGTACTGCTTCAGAAAATGGCAAGAATGATGGTATAAGTGTGTTCGGAGCAAGGGGGAGTGTTGCAAGGGAGATAAGTGCAAATGTGTCTTTTACTGTAATTTTCTTATTTAAATATTCACCCTGCTTTTCTGATCACACCTCATGAATGTTCCTATGCAATTCTGAAGAGCAGAAAAGTTCTGGAACACAAGTAAAAGCAATTCCTTACTGTAGCAATTTTTTAAAATGTAAATATTAATCATATTTTGTCACCGCACCTCGATGTGTATGGGCTTTGTTTCTATTTCCGCTTGCTGTGAGGCTCATATGTACAAATCACACAAGACTCTTGCTACTATTACCTAACACAGTGTTTCTCCACCTCAGCACTAGCACCTTTTGGGGCCAGGTGATTCTTGTCCTGAGGGGCTGCCCTGTACACTGAAGGATGTTCAGCAGCATCCCTGACTTCTCCACACTACATGCCAGGAGCAATCCCACAATCATCAGCTGCGAAGTGTGAAGACCAAAAGATCTTCAGACACTGAAAAATAGCTCTGGAAGCAAAACTTCCTCAGCTGAGAGCCACTAATCTGACCCAGTCAAATGAGAAGAAGTGACACGATACTTTCCATGTGAGGAAAGCATGTTCGAGGAAACAAAAAAGAAATAAACCACACCAAAAATGGGAAGTACAACCAAATGTAGACGTCAAAATGGGGTAGAACAGATGTCTCAAATTACCTTCCAGGCTCCTAAGTACAATTGTCTTGCTCATATCAAAATATGCTAGAACAAGAAACTAACTCTTGTTTTACATCACTGAGATTTTAAGATTTCTATGAATACATAGCAGGGAATAGCCCATTCTTTCTGACATTAGAAGACAGCCACAGATTTCCAAATCAAGTCACCTCAAAACCAACACGCAGAGCTCACGTGACATTCTGTGAGATAGATACCATTATAAGGTACAATCCTGGCTTATAGAATTTATAGAGCTAGAAAGTGGCAGAGCCAGGATTATGCTGCATGTAGTTTGGTTCAGAACCCACATACTGGACTTCTACTCTGAGAACCTCAGGAAGGGTTTGAGTATTGGATGACTGACTGCTGGGCTTCAAAGCATGGGGTTTATGCTACTTATCACACTCAGTGATACCATTTCTTTACTGCTGAGAAACCTTCACTAAACTCCCCCAAAAGAAGTCAGTTGGTAACAGATAAATCATTTGTGTCTTTGAGAATGTCAGCAACTTTGAAAAAGGGAAGATATATTGAGTTATAGTGCATATGATGGCATTAAAAATAAATGTCCTTACTAAGTTGTGAAATAATGATACTATTTTTCAGCTCAATCAAGAAAATTACATATACATATATATATTTCTATCTTTCAAAGTTGGTGAATCATTACATTAAATGACTACAATACTGTGGGGACAAATTCTTCCTTTTATAAAGAACACAGCCTTGGGAAGTGGCCAGGCTATTCTCTCCTCCCTTGATCAAAGTGTTTGGGGCTTCAGTATCATTCTCTGCAGAAACTCCAGACTCTATTCCAAGCCCGCACTTGGCTAGTGCGAAAGGGGGAGGAATTCATCCTGAGTATGTGGTTCCCTTGCCCCTTCTCCCTGAGACTCGCTTCCTCCTCTGGGTGATGGACGCGCCTGCCCACAGCACATCTTAGGCCTACTCCTTCCCAGCTCCTGCACTGTTGCCTCCTGGGGTGCGGCCCCTTCAGCCAAGAGGACTTTACAGCTCGCCTGTAAGAGACTCACTGACCTCTTAAGAATAATACAGGTGGCCCAAGCCTCCCTTTTAGTACTCTACTGAATCTGCCACTAAGGGGCTCAGTGGCCTTGGCAACACCACGCAGGCCCTCTGAGCCTCAGTCTCCTCATCTCTGCAAAGGCAAGACTTTAGGAGGAATGTTAACGTTCCTTCTCAGTGGACATTTCATATGTCACTAGACCTGCGTCCCTAACTCAGCTGAAATGTATTATTCTTATTTGGTAACAATCTTTTCTCTTTTAATCAAATGTAATTGAATGTACTTTATACAGTTTTAAGAGTCATTTTAAATAGATAATACAGATAAAAGAACAGACACACGAACAAGGGCAGAGAGAGAGAAGATGTATGTTCCTGGCCCTAATGCTGCTCCCTCATCTTGCCCCATACTCTCCTGAATTTTTTGTTATGTCTCATGTTTTACATTTCACCACAGATATATATCATGTAAAATGTATTGTTTATATATTACAGTTATAAGTAGTAAATGCTCTATATTCCTCGGGGACTTTTTGTTTTGGCCAGGGGATTGTTTCTTTTTCTTCAACATGCTTTTCAGAGACTGTCATGTCAAAATAGAGAGCAATAAATTC
The DNA here is from genome assembly GCA_004026905.1 of Hystrix cristata. Lineage (NCBI taxonomy): Eukaryota > Metazoa > Chordata > Mammalia > Rodentia > Hystricidae > Hystrix > Hystrix cristata. Next base: position 48,915 of record PVJO010006155.1, read on the forward strand.
ACCCATTGCTATTATTACATAATTGTCCATTGTAATTATAAAGCAGAACGCATTCATGATTTTCTACTATTGAGGAATATGTGGGTCACGTGTGCCTGTGTGTGTTTGCGCTTGAACTACTTCCATGAGAAATGTTGGGTATTCATGTATGCACCTCCTGAGACATTCATGCCTGTTTTTATTCTATATTTAGAAGGACAATTGCTGACTCACAGAGTACACACAAGTCCCAATTTACTAATCTCGCATTATTTTCCATACTAATTATGTCATTTTACACTCACAGGGGTGGGAGAATGGGTTCCTATGGCACCATCTCTTTCCAACACCTGATAAAGTTAGGCTTTGATTTTGCCAATATGACCAATGGTAAATGGCAGTGGATTCAGAAATATTTTTTATTTGCGTTTTCTGATTAAAAGTAATGCTCAGATCTCTTTGCTCATTTGTCATTCCTGTTTTCTGTAGTCTGGAATGTTGCCATTTGCTTGATTTTTATTGTTAAACCATTTAACATTTTCTTATGGATTTGTAGGATTTCTTCATATAGTCATAGTATTTTTAGATTTTATGTGTTCAAACATCTCAGACCTTGTGACTGTATCCACATTTCTAGAGTGTCTTCAGGAATAGAACCTCTTTGTGTTGATGTCAAATTTATTTTTGTATTTTTCTAATCTTTCCTTTTTGTTTTAATTTTGGTGTTCTTCAAGAGCACTTTTCTATTTTGAGACCATACCTATATATAAAAAACATGTCTATATAATATAGAACATAATATGTATTTAATTGTAAGCCTTTGCTTTTTACCTTTAAGTCTTCTTTTCTTCTATACAATTCATGTCTGGCCATCCTTCTGCCCGTAAACTGCAAAACCAACTCTGCTGGAGAAGAGGTTTCTAGATGCAGAGGGCACTGACTCCGGGATCACTGTTTTGTGCCGTAAATACGGGATGTTTTCACATCTGGTAATAACACACAAATGCTTGTAATATCCAGCTTTATAATGAGCCTTGCCATCTAGTAGGGTGTTACCACATACCTGGTTCTTCTTCAGGAGAATAGCAGCTATTCCTGACAACAGAAGACTGTTAGACAGTCTGGAAGAAATAGGACTGAGATTCGTTCCTTTGAATTTTAGAGTAGGCTTTATTCAGTTTTGTGACAGTACTATTTAGATTTTTTATTGGGGTTACACTGAACCTATAGTTCAGTTTGGGGGTGACTGACATATTTATGAAAATAAGTATACATTTATTCTAGGCCTCTAATTCAATAATATTTTATGATTTTCTTCTTAATCCACTTGTAAATATTTTGTTTGATTTAGATCCAAGTATCTTGTATATTTTTAAAACCATTTTAAATCTATCCTTTTGAAAATTAAATTTAATAGCTAGAGAGGCAATTAACAGGAGCATTATTTTGTACTGATCATTTTCTTAGTCTCTGTATATTTCTATAATAAAAATACCATAAAATGAGTGACTTATGAAAAATAGAAAATCAAAGTTAGTGACACAAGATGATTCAGTGTCTGGGGAGGACTCTCTTTTTTCACAGATGGAAACTTTCTGCTGCATCCTCAAATTGAAGAAAAGATAAACAACCTCCCTTGGGCCCCTATAGTAAAGACATTAATTCCATTTATGGCCTAATTACCCCTCACCCCCTCCCCATAAAAACACTCTTTTATACCACTACATTAGAGATTAGGTTTCAACACACAAATTTGGGGGCAAAAACAAATTTAGATCATAACATATACTTTTCTACATCTATTAAGAAAAGGGGATGATTTTTTTCCTCATCTCTATTAATAGAGTAGATTACATTAGTGTATTCTATAATGTTGATGTAAATTTGTATTCCTGGAATAAATGCACTTGATGGCAATGCACCATCTTTTTGCAAACACTGTCCTATTTATACTGCCAACATTTTATTTAGAACTGTTTTATGTTTATGAATGATATTTGAATATAATTTCCTTCACTCTACCAAACTGTCTTGTTGTAGAATCAAAGTTAACTGCCCACTTAAAAGTAGTTGTGCAGTCCTCCCTCTGACTCACCTCTCAAGTATTTTCTATAACATTTACAATATCTGTTTCTTGAATACATCTGTAAACCATTGAGGGGTCTAACATTTTCTTTGCTGGAAGAGTTTTAATTTTTTATTCAGTTGCTAAATGGAACACACGGAAGTTACAGAGATAAAACTGTTAGGAACCAAAACAACTGGAGCCTGTATTTAAGCTGAGAAGAAAGAATCACCAGGGTGAGAGGCAGATAGAGAGAGCGTGGGAAGAAAGCAGAGAAAGGCCCATCAGGGGAAAGAGGAGGTGGCAAACCAACTGCAGTTAGAGTTTTCGGCTACTTGGCCCTACCATTCGCCCTGTGGAGTGTGGAGGAATTTTTGTGCATTATAGAGCAGGAAAGTGAGGCGAGTCCTAACATTGTCTCCAATTTACAGATGAAGAACTGCTGTTCACAGAAATGGAGTCCTTCTCACTAGGATATTTCTGAGATGAGCTTTGACTTCAAGTCTTTTGGAACCAAAGGCATGCTTAACCACTGCCCCACACTGCCGGAGAGGCCACCACTGAGTGAGCCATTCCAGGGACGGCGAAACCTTCCAGAGTAGGAGCAGGAGAACAAGCCTCTGAGCCAGCAGATGCCAGCGTGAGGATGGGCAGTGAGTGGCAGGAGCAACTGCCACCAATGACACGGATCTCTGCTGCATGGTGGGGACAGGACCTGAAGCTCCATGGAGAATCAGTGTGGGGCTGGCTTCAGGAGCAGAGCCCTGTGGGAAGAGAGGCAGGTGTCAGTGGTGTCTTCCCTGTCACCAGGCGCTCTCGGTGGGAATCTGTCCATGCAGAGCTAGCTCAAGGCCCCCAAGTGCTCTCACTGCAAAGGCTGAGATGCAGTTGTAATACAACAGGAAGTGTGCACAGTTACACAAGCCAGGCTGCCATGAGCTCCTGGGCAGAGCCTGAGCCTATACAGGTCAAGGAAAGCTGCCCAGGTACAGTGACATTAGAACTCAGACGGGAGCCTCTCCAAGGGGCACAGTGGGCTTCAAAATGGGAAACCTAGAGGTGTAGAGCAGCGCATCTCTCAGAAGCAAAGCACAGCACATAGTAAACTGAGCATTTGTGAGGAGAGGTGCGGTGGACTTATTGTCCTCTTGAGCCAGAACACCCAGCTGGTGTTCTGAGTTGGTGTAATTCTGGGTGTAGAGGATGCACAGTGGGTAGCAAGAACATACATGGGACAGTGCCGTAGGCTCCCAGCCCTTTTTGGATCTTTTGGGTCTCCAGTGCCTAGATGGACATTTGGCACTCTTCCTGCATTTGGCTTATGGGTTGTAAATTATAAATGTCCTGTATTAAATCTACTCTCTTACAAACCATTGGCTCTGAAAAGCTAACTAAGACAAGGGGTGACTAGCAGATACTCAAACCTTGCAGGTAGGGGAGATGACAGTAAAGGAAAGATTGGGGTCATGATGATGTGCAAAGAGTCACAAGGGGAATGTGCACAGCCCTGTGGGAGCCTGGGGGAGGCTTTGCCTAGCTTTGCCTGCAAGGTTTTGTAGAGGAGGCGATGTTTGCATAGGCTCTAAAGAGATGGTAGATGAGTGGGTGACTGCCAAGCAAATAAGAGGAGGCAAAGAAAACATTCTCAGTGAGAGGATGGTAGAGATGTGACATGTAGCTGGGAAAGGAAGTGTCTAGTTCCCAGGAAGCGTTACTGACAGGTGGACACACACATCTGGTGGCTGAGGCAGCATCCTCTGGCCTGGTGTTGGTGGCCCAGTCAGCAGCTGGTGAATCCTGTGTCTACCTCCTTCCAAAGAAAAATATAAAATGAGCCTGCCCAGTGTAGCATTACATCATTTCCACCATGGTAGTAGGGTAGGGTCATTGGATCCAGGTCCTCTGACTTCTCACAGGCCAAAGGAAGATGGATTCTTGGCAGGTGGGTATTCTAGCATGTTATGAGATATAGGGCACACCACAAGCTGTGGTAGTGTGCAAGGTCTATCAAAGGCACACTCACCTTATATATATATGACTCAAGGCTCATGCTTCTCTCTATTCTCTCCCAAGGAAAAGCTGCCTTCTTGCTCTTGACTGTTGATGCCACCCATAATCCAGTTCTGAGTTCTCAACAAAAGCAAGAGAACTCTGCGAGGCATTTCACATTTAGCATTTTTCTTGATCTCCATTGCCATTGCTTGATTGAGATGTCATTATTCCTGTTTTACACACAACAAAACTTAAGCACAAGCCGATCAAAAGATTTGGTGAGCTACAAAGATCCCTTGCGATTGTACAGCTTTTCTTATTTTAAAGAAATCATCTTTTATTGCATACTTTCATATCCACAGTTTTTAGTTTGCTCTTGCCAAAATCTAGAAAAGACCTGTCATCTTCCCTGGCAGAGAAAGAGCGTCCCTTACTCCAAGCCACATAACCAGTAACTGGAACTGGGCTCCACTTGATTCCTGCCTTGCCCCATGTGACCTTTTCATAAGGATCATAGTGGTCCATCCAGAACCTGTTAGAAAGGACAATCTCCTTTGTAATACTTGATGGATTCATTACCCTGACTGTAGGGCACCTGGAAGAGTTGGCCAAATTAGGCACTCACTGGGGCTCCCTATGTCCTGATGTAGCCTAACTTTAAGGGACAGTGGAGAGGCCACCGGGGAGTCCTGCAGAAATCAGGCACAATCAGAAGCTTAGTGTCAGGGCTTCACATCCTAGCTATTCTTCCTTATGCAGAGGTGTGGAACTGCCCATAAATCTGTGAAGTTAGCAGGTAGAAGCTCCAGTGTGTTCCATACTGCTGAAAAGCACCATGAGTAAAGGATGTTCCTGGCGCAGAGATGTTCACTCTGGGTGAGGGTCTGCAGCAATGGAAAGAGAAGGAAGCCAGGTGTAAAGTAGCACTTGCAAAACATTTTGGTTTCTTTGCATTCGCTTCTCCCACTAAATTGGTCTCATCATTTTCAACCTCCATAGATGGATGCACAGCATGGTTAACTTTGGAGCCCAAATAGCCAAATGCAAATTGTGTATCCATCAGTAACTAGCTGATGAACTGGGATAAAAACATTCATGTTTATAGTTAGGGGAGGGAAGAAGTAATAAAAAGAGCGTGGAAAAAATTTAAGGGAGTGAAACTACTCTGTATGACACTGTAACAGTGGATCTGTATTATTATATATTTGAACAAACCCACAGAACGTAAAGCACCCAGAAGGAACCCAGTGCGCTCTGTGGACGTTGGCTGATAATGGTGTGTGCTGCGGTTCATCAGCTGTGATAATGTACCATGGGTGCCAGGGAGGTTGGTGACGGGCAAGGTTACATAGGCAGGTGGTCAGAGAATGTGTGGAATATCTCCAAACCTTCCTGTGAATTTTGCTGTGAACCTGCGATTTTGTTATAAAAATTAAGAACTGAAAAAAAATTATGTCTCTGTGCATTAGTTCCTCATTCATAAAACAGAAACAACAGTAATAATAAGGTTGCTGCGAGGATTAACATAATTCAGCACGCATAACAAATTATGACAGTACCTGGCACACAGCAAATTTTCTATAGGTATCTGCTACCTATTATTGTCACCACTCATATCGATGTTTAGAGACTGGCCGTAGAGGTGAACTGACTTGGACACAAGAATACAGCTCATGTGCCACCCAGGGTCTGCAGGCTCTGGAACTCACCTTCACTCTGCCACAAAGAAAGAGGCTGCAAGCGTTCCTAGCTGAGATGGTTTGTCTTACCAAAGGCTCTCCGAGCACCTCATCTAAGTGGAACTCAGGAGAAAAGCTGGAGTCCCCAAGACCAATGGGACATCAGACACAGAGAGAAACAAACAGGAAGTATGTGGGGAAGGGGATGTGCCTCTCAGCAGGGCTTCAAGAGATGGCTTCAAGCGATGACTGGGAATGTGTCTGCAGATTCTGCCTGGAGCTGTGGGCATCTGCACTTGGGAGCCGTGCACATCTTTGTCCATGGGACAAGGATGACTGACATGAGACTGGAAGAAGAAAGAAAATTGTGAACAGAGGCGGAGCTAGGCAGACAGCAGCTTTAAGGCTCTGACAGTTCACAGCAGGAAGGGGCCGCCATCAAATGGCCCATTCTTGGATTAAACATCCGGGTTCAATCCTAGGTTAGCCCCCTCCTGGCCCTGTGCTCCTGAGTAGGTCTGAGCCTCTGCTTCCATCTCCTCGCTGTTAAAATATTCTTAGAAACATTCCTACTGCAGTTATTGTGCCAAATGTTATTTAACATGAAGTGTTCTAAAAAAGCTGATCGTAACAATAATGGTTATTGTTATTTAAGCAGATGTGAAAATAGAGACCCAGAGAAGTCAAAAGAATCCCCAAGTTCCCTCCCTGAGCCAGAAGCCACATTTCAGTGTTTTTTACCCCCATATTTTTCCTCCCTTTATGAAGATGAATTGGAACAATATGGGAAAAGGGCTGTATTAGTGTGCTGGGTCTATAGTAAAAATACACAAGAGACTGAGCAGCTTCAACAAGAGGAATTCAGTTTGTCATCATTCTAGAGGCTGGAATCAAGACCAAGGTATTAGCAGGACTGGTTCCTTCCCAGAGATTTTCTCACATTGTCTTTGCTCTGGGCTGTCACAGATGGATATCCTAGCTTGTGCACGAGAGAGAGAGAGAGAGAGAGAGAGAGAGAGAGAGAGAGAGAGAGAGAGAGAGAGAGAGAGAGAGAGAAACTGATTCACCACCTTTCCTCTTCCTTTTCATTTTATCCACTCTCTGAGCCAATTGGATGAGGGCAGCTCTTCCTCATTTAGTCTGGTGGTACAAATGCCAAACTCTTCTGAAAACAGACATGCCCCAAAATGATGCTTTACCAACTACATATCTGTGAATTTCTTAAATCAGTCAGACTGATATGTAAAATCTACCCTCATCCAAGGCATAATCAATATTTTAAAAATTGTACACATTTAGATATACATCTCAATGAGAGCCTGGGAATATTTATACAGTTATAATTTCATCACCACACCCAAAGTCCTCAACATATCCACCATCTCCAAAGCTTTTTGTGGTTTTTAAATCTGTGCTTTTCCTTTTCTCAATGAGAACACTTAACACGAGGTCTGGCCTCTTAACGTATTCTAAAGCCCACAATACAGCATCGCTAGCTACAGGTCCTTTGCTGAATAGCAGACCTCTGGAAAGACAATGGCCAATCTTGCCTTGCCTCAGCCCCACGCAAGCACGATTCTGCGCTCCGCTTGTGTGACTTTGACCATTTCCGATGCCTCATTTCGTGGAACCGTGCAGTATTTGCCCTTTGGTGACCAGCTATTTCACTTGGCAGGTAGTCCTCCAGGTTCGTCCATGTAGTTGCAAAATTGGCTCAAGGCATGAACATGGAATGAAGGAAATCCATCTGCGCTGGCCACAGGACTTTGGTCAAACCTCAGTATGGATGAGGCATGTAGGCGCTGCCTCTCCGTGTGCAGTGTGAGGCAGTACTCTTTCCAATGGCAAGCACCATATAGTTGTGGTAGCTAGAAACCCTGTCTGCGGGGAAAAACATACCAGACTTCACTGTGATCTAATCTATGCACTCACTTAGAAAAGCAAAAATGATTCTGAAACACACTTTTTCCTGTCCTCTCTTGAATATATAATCCGCGACCTTCGGATGCAGTTTATCCCCTCTGCATTTTCCAGGGGCTTTTCCATCCCCTTCATCCTAAGCCAACCAAGGCAGCATCTCTCTTGCACCCCAGAGTTCCTGTCCAATACTGTGGCTCCTTTGCAGGAGCAGGGACTTTGTGACATTGGCCATGCGAGTGAGCCAGCAGATGGCATGAAAGAAGTATTCAGGTCCTTTTAAGCTTGGACGTGTGGTGCAGTCTGTGGTCCCTACATCTGGGGTGTACACGCCCTAGCAAGGCTGGGTGTGATGGATGGGAGGGATTTGACAGGCCGACTTCAGGGAGTGTATGTTGGGGAGCAGGGTTCAACCCAGAGAATGCAGAGAGGATTACCATGGCTGTATGCTTGTTTATTCCTAGGCCAAAAAGAGGATTTGATGTTGTAGCCCCTGCACTGTGGATGGCTCTGGGAACACAGAACACACAAGCGAATGCTGACCCTGCACTGGCCATCACAGCCCACAGCCGTGAGCCGTCTCACAGCCGTGAGATGCAGTTTCTCCTGGAAGCCCTCCAGAGCGAGACTCACTCAACCAGCGGCCACCACGGAGGCTTCAGCAAAGGGGACTTAGGTCAAGTATGCACTGCATAACCCTCCCTGAGTCCTTCCACTTAGCACAGCTGGGAAAATGGCGAGAGTTTCAGAGCACTCTGTAAACTGTGAATTGCATCGTAAATGCTAATTATTCATAAGAAAGTGCTTTGCTTGGGGGCATGATAAAGTTCCAGCTGCTTAGCCGGATGGGCCAGCCAGGGGAAAGTCTGACTGCTGTCATGTCACCTCTACAATGCTGTCTGCGGCAGACTCCCGGGGAACGCACCAGTTCCCCCAGCACTTGTGTCTGGTGGCAGCCCCATGCTTTTGCCCACACTGCTCCCAACCAGATACACCCGCCCCTCACCTGCCACCGCAGCACTAAGGTGGACATCAGCATCACCATGCACACGCCATGCATAGCACACACAAGGTTCTCCTTGTCCCATTGCTACCTCCAAATTCTCATCACCTGGGGTGCTGAATTCCCAGATAGCTCTGACCATCCTGCACGAAAGTCCACCCCTGCACTTCTGTCAATAACACAAATCGGGGAGAGAAAAACACCAAGAATAGAGAAGAATAGTGGAGTACAAGAATAGAGAAGAATAGTGGAGTACAAAAAACTGTATCTCATTAGCCAGCTATTCAAGTTCCTCTTTAAATGTATTTTAAAAATGAATAGTATTCAAAAGAGAGAACTAGATAGGGAAAAGGGGGATAAAGAAGAAGTTTAAAAGAAAAGTAAGATGAAAGGGGAAAAAATGGTAAAGTGTAGCTACACTTGTTGCAAATAGGGACGGGTGGGTGAATGGAAGGGAAGGAAGGGGAAGGGGGAGAAGAGGGGGGAAAACCAAGATGTATCATGTACAGGTACAAAATAACCATGTTGATTATGATCATTATGTATACAATGTACCAATACATGTTCTTGGTAAAAATAAAAAAAAAAGAAAAAAAATGAAGAAAAATGTTCTAGCAAGTGGAAAAATGACTTTAAAAATGGTTTTATGGTGTGATCCTATTTTGGTACAAAACTAATAGAAAATAAAAAAACATTACAACCTGAAAATACATAAAACCAAGATAGGCTCTGGGGTTGAAAGCACAGATCATTTTAATTCTCTCCACTGGGTTTTTCTACATTTTCTCAATATCCTATGAGAAATAAGTCTCTATGTCACCAGACAAAAATAAATACAGTTTATTTTTTAAGTCATCTTGATTAAAATGCCCCACACTTTTATATTCTAAGTCGGTATGTGTTTTAATAAGTATCCATCATTCGCACATCCTAAGGAAAAATGATATCTCTCACTATGTTTGGTTCCACTCCATGCCACTCCTGGGATGTGACTGAAGAAGAGGGACAAGTGGAAATTTGCAGCCCCAGAAGGGGAGGCAAGGGAGATTGTGGACTCCCCTTCCTTCACGGGTGGCCCAGAAAAGCACTAAGATCTAAGGGTACCACACACAATAAATAGATGTCTGCTATCTGCCCTGCTGCAGCAGCACAGACAGCCACCTAGAGCAGACCAGGGGTGGCAGGCAGGATATGGGTGCAGTGGGCCATCATTACACTGGGCAAGATCCAGGTGACTTCTGAGCCAGCTCCTGGGCCGACAGCCAGGAAACGTGGGCTCCAGTGGCAAAGACTGCTAGATAAGGGTGGGGGAAGTAGGGGCTGGCTGGAATAGCAATAACTGACTTCTACAAACCCTTAATAAGTTTCAGAAACCCGTGCTCCACTGGTCCTGTGCAAGCCCTTTCTTGTTCTGAGGAGGAAATAAAGCCTAGAGCATCCACACACCCCAGAACACCAAGAGACCAAGCCCTGCCAGAGACCCCACTTCCTCTCTCCCAGGACACTCCTCACACAGACAGTGCTACTTACCAGCAGCTTCTGACCTCAAAGGAATTGCCCAGCCCCGGTACTCAATTATGTTTGTAAATGGGAACAATGACCTCAGCTTTGCTCGCCTTTGAGAGTCCTTAGAACCAACAAGAGGAACCAACAGGTGGAACCCACTCAAGGTTTCCATTCCCTACACGTGTGGCCTGTGATTTTTCACTATTGAAGTAGGTTTTATGCTCACCCACTTCATTTTGCACAAATCCAAACCATCCCCCAAACAACAGTTTTCACATAAATGGATCTTTGGAAGCAGCAAAGGCTTCAATTAAGATTTTGATGTCTAAAAGAAAATGCATACCATCTCTTCTGATGTAAAAGTAATTTACTAACATCCTACACAAAGGATCCTTTTCATTTAGATGGAGAAGAAATTTTAATAATGGATGATTGCTTTATGAATGTGAAAATTATATATTCATTGCATAATCAACCGTTTAACTGACAAACCGTCGCATCTCCTATGGAGAGTGCAGAACAGCTCTAAAACCCTGTAACTGATTGTTCCAGTGCTTTCTTTTGAAAATGAGAGCCCTGATATTTAGCTAAGGGCATAAGGAAATATCCGATTCAAAGCCTCTGTTGTTAATTAAGCACCTGCTGTATGCAAGGAGCAATTGTTGCACTTTACACAATTCATGGAGACATCTTCACCATAAGAAAGCTTGAAATTCATGAAACTAGTGCACAGATTATTCTAATACAGTGTATATTGAAAATCTTTTGCAGAAAAAGGCTGCTCAAAGACATGAAAAAAGAGAAAAAATAAAAAAGGAATTTAAGGATCGATCGTGAACAAACACTTTAAACATAACTTGTCCTTTAATTTTCAGCATGGTAGAGTTGGGTGGGCATCACCAGCTCTATCTTACACATCAAAAACAACAACAACAACAACAAAAAACTAAGCCACAGTAAGATGAGTTACCTTTCTGAAGTCACATGATAGACTGAAGAAGAGAGTCATTTGGATTTGAATGTTCACATACTGTTTTACATCAGGCTGCCACTCACAGAAGTTCTCAAGAGGAAACGTTCACAAGGTCTCTGGCACGAACAGTCTCAGAATGGCAGGGCAGGAGCTGTTTCCTGCAGGCTAGGAGGGAGGGACAGGGCTTGGACTTGACAAAGTGGAGTAGAAGATGTTCCGGAAGGAGGCAGTGAGCAGGTGAGGACAGCAGCTTGTCCAGGTGGGTTGCATACACTCGCATCTGTGCCTAAAGGTGAGTTACAAGGGGCAACAGAAATCTGTGGACAAAGTGCACATCTGGCAAGGAGCACTGACTCATCTAGGGCCCAAGATGTGCTCAAGATCCTTTGAGCTCTTTGCACATCCTTTTCGGGGGGGGGGGGCGTTACAGTTGAGTGGGCCAGCAATAGTCCAGGTTCTTGTGTATGATGAGGAATGAAGCCCAAGCGCACACTCTGTAGTAGGTGGTAGGTAGCTGCATTCATTGGAGATGGCCAGGAAGGTAACAGCAGGACGAAGGAAAGGGAAAAAGGCAGGAACAAAAGGTAAAGGGCTAAAGGGCACACGCACAAGTGAAGAGTGAAAAGGAAATGGCATGTGTGCTAACTCAGGCTCCTTGAATTTAAAAAGTAGCCATCTCTGACTTCTAGGTGCCTCCCACTGAGTTTCTTACTGGTCAGAACCCTGCCCCCAGGGCAGGGTGATTATTTAGGCTTTTTGTTATTGTGTTTTCTTCCTCCTTTAGGAAGATGGAAGCCTGGATAATCCTTAAAATGTTGTTAATGTTTTATTCTTCCTCTAAGAAGGTGGAAGTATAGATAGTCCTTAAGATGTTTATGTTTATAGTTGAGCTTTTGGGGAAGGGAGGGGCTCACTCAGCTCTTTTGTTTCTAACAGTACTAGGGGGAAAGGCTCAGGGAGACACTGGAGGCAGAGGCCACGGGGAGCCATTTCACTCCTGGACACATAAGTGAGTAAGGGTCCATCCTCAAGCAGTAGCAAAGGACAGGTCTCACGGGTCATTTCTACAGGCCTCCCAGACTGGCTGGCTGCATGAATTGGAAATTAAGAGAATGAAAGTAGCATAAAGATCCCAAAGAAAAGGACTTGGAGGAACCTCAACAAACTCTAGAATTCAGTCTTCTACAAAGAATAAAATTGGAAATTTTATAGCAAATCAGAATAAAGACATCAGTTAAATCTGAATTGCAGGCAAAAGACAATTTTTGTTCTTTTTAGTATAAGTATGTCCCTAGTACTGCATGGAAATGAAAGTTATCTGAAATTCACACTTAACTGAGTGATATTGTATCTGATTATCTATGCAAATCTCCAAGTCACTCATCTGTCTCCCTAAAGAATGCACCTCTGAGCACCAGGTAGAAATAGCCCAGTACCATCTGCAGCTGGCCTTATCTGCCTCCAGGGTTACAGCATGCAGCACAAGTGCGGCACAGACACTTTAACAGTGAATGAAGACTGGCCCCGGAAACTGCCTGTCTGTCAGGGCTTTGCGAGGAAGACCAATGACGGGCATGTGGGGAAGGTCAAGATCCAAGGAGACAGTACAAACACCATGTGCTCACTCACTTGAGTTGTATTCAGAAAAGAAGACAAACAAGAAGGCTCTGGAAAGATAAAATTAACTTTCTTTTGTCTTTGTTGCTTGCCCCTTCTTTTTGCCATTCAATAAATATTTATTGACTTCCTGGATGTACCAGGTACTAGGGCATGCAATTATAGATACGAATGAGCTACCAATGGCAGGCTTGCCTACTGGGTTTTAAATTCTGGCTTTGGCCAGGCATGATGGTGCATGCCTGTAATCTCAGCACTTGGGAGACTGAGGCAGGAGGATCACCTTGAGTTTGAGGCCAGCCTGGGCTACATAGTGAGTTCAAGTCCAGGCTGAATTACATAGCAAGACCCTGCCTCAAAAAACAAAAACAAAACAAATAAACAAAAAATTCTGGCTTTGTTACTTATGAGGTGTCTGGAAAATGGGTATAAAAGTGCATTCCTACAAGGTTGCTTAAGGAATCAATATAAATGAGGTAATCATGTAAACAATACTCATCAAAAGCTCATTGAATCTCACTTCATTCTCATTTTCTAATGATGAAAAAAGATAGGTGACTTCCTCATTTCACCTAATGATGGAATAAATGATGGACTTTAGTAGTGAGTAAATGATGGAATTCTTTAAGAGCCCAGAAGAAGGAGGGAGTCCTTAACAGAAGAGGGGTACGTGGCTATATTTTGAAGAAGAATTTGTAAGGACAGGGTCCCCATAGGTAGGGAAAAGGTAGGGTAAGGCCTACATGAACATCATTAAAAATAATAGACAATTTTGACCTCTACTGCCACACTCTGAAAGGCAAAGACAGCTATAATCCAATAGTTAGAAACATAAAGGCAGCTAGATTCCAGCAGTTAAAGAGACAAAGGCAAGGGAACTAGTTCAGGAAAGGCTCCAGGTAGTGTGATTAACATAAAAACCACAAACTCCTCCTTTATTTGATCCTTACAGCTACATAACCTGGCCCTAAGGCCCCCACCCATAATCTTTTTGGTGCCGGGGATCGAACTCAGGGCCTTGTGCTTACAAGGCAAGCACTCTAATCACTGAGCTAAATCCCCAGCCCCAAAATGATCTTTTTCTTTTTCTTTTTTTTTTTTTTTTTGGTACTGGGAATCGAACTCAGGGCCTCATGCTTGCAAGGCAAACACTCTAAGCACTGAGCTAAATCCCCAGCCCCCCTACCCATAATCTTACTCTCTACCAAAGGATACAGAGAGGTCACATGGCTAAGAGTAATGGGGCAAGGGTGACAAACAAGCTCAGGAGTCAATCAGATTGCAAGGGTCAACACAAGGAAGAACCCAATAAAAAGGGACTACAGAGAAGGGTCCATGGGTATTTTGTTTTCAGATGCTCCGTACTCCTCAAGTAGCTATCTATCATCTCTCTTTTCCCTTTTCCACCATCTTTGAATAAATTGTCTTTTCTTAGTTTAAACTTGTTTTCTTTAATTCTTTACTGTAATTGGGTTTACAGTCACCGGGAGCTGCATTTTCTAGCAGGGCAGCAGCTCACAGTTTACCTCCAGACGTAACAGATTGAGGTGTACTAGACACCAATTTTTAAAAATTAAATCTGCCCCATTTCTTTCCTGTGAAATGCTATCCCTCTTCTGTCTTTAAAAGGCCCATTCGGTCCATGCAGTTTGCCTGCATTATAGTTTAGATTTAAGATACCGCCTCCAACCTTGTGTTTGGAAGGTGATGGCATCATGGGGCTTTGTAGTCATCAGAGGATTAGTCCACTGATGAGTCTGGTATTAGGTAGGTTCCCATATTCCTGGGTTCTTCCCCTCCTTGAACAAAGAATTAAATGAGGGGGGCAAAAAGTAGTTCTAAAGCTTTATTTAAAATTATAGAGAAAAAGGTAAGCTCAGCATAACAATAGAAACAGCAAAATGTGTACGGCACCTAAAAAGTGCAGTAGGGATTACCATGAAAAGGCATGATGGGTGGAGGGGCCGCACTGGGTTCACAGACACTGTCTTCCCACGGGAGGGAGGGAGGGAGGGAGGGAGAAGGGAGAGCTCTGTCTCTGGCAGCTCCGTCGAAAGGAAGGGGGTGGGGGGAGAGAGAGCAGAGTACTCACCAGTGAGCTTGCTTGCAGTGTTGCTTCTATTTATAGAATGGAGTTCCCAGAAAACTTGCCAGAACGCCCTACTGTCTGCATGAGAGGGGTGGCGCTTGAAATTGTGCCTCAGGCTGATGTCAGGTCCAAGCCACTCCTCCAGATCGCATTCCCTTGCCAGCCAGCCTTAGCCATACCCTGTTCCTACCTCAAAATCATAGCTGACTTGCTGTTGGAGGGCAATTAGAGGCAGGTCACTGGGGTCTTGACCTAGAAGGTTGTGCCTCCCTCCCCTCTTCTTCCCTTCTCACTCTGCTTCCAGCCTGCCATCACATGAGCAAATCTCTTCTTCTGTGCCCCTGTGCCATGCCATTTCTGCCTTGAATCCAGCTGACCAGGAACTGTAAAGAGCCAAAATAGGGTTGGGGATTTAGTTCAAGTGGCAGCACTCTTGCCTGACAAGCACAAGGCCCAGAGTTCAATCCTCAGCATCACCCCCCACCCCGGCCCCCCAAAAAGAGCCAAAATAAACCTCTTCTCCTTTAAGTTGTGGGTGTTGGGTATTGTGTCTTGGTGATGAAGAAAGTGCCTAAGACAGTTTAGAACTTGTCTTTTTCACAGAGCTGGGTACGTGATTAACGCACAGCCAGTCAATCACCTCGTTCCTATTGGAAGTGCATCCTGCAAGGCACTTAGACCTTCTCTGAGCTCTAGAATCTCCAGGAGTCACTGAAGCCTACAACTCCTGGGGGGACTCTGCAGGCACACAGAGAAGTCACATCTGAGCATGAGAGGGAGACTTGAGACATAATTCAGACATGAATGAACTATGTTTGAAGCCTAAAGCATCTCTCAGACTCACTCCCTGAAGGACACAGTGGCAGCTCCTTTTGGTCTAAGCAGTTCAGGTCAATGTTTTGTTGCTTGTAATTAAACAGTTCTTGGGCCAGGTGACGTTTGCATTAATGTCTCAAATACTGTGTTGCCCATACTACCAGAAAATTAAAAGATGCTGTTTACAGAAAGGTAATACTAAGCCCCTGCTAAAATTTGAGTGTTTCTTTCATCAAGTTCTTAGTTGACTATTGCAACCTACATTTCAAATGGTTATGAGGTGAGATATTTTGTTTTTTATTTTCAAAGTGGCACCATCTATATCCCATATATATTCTCATATACGAGACAATAAAAATCAGCAAATACTACCCTTACTTAAATGGAAATAAAATTCCATTAATATACTCTAACCAAATATTGACATTCCTGGAGTGTTTGACAAATTCTACTTTGTGGCCAAAGTAGAGCTCATAATGTAGAAGGCAATCTGTGGTAAAGTCTATCTTCCTAAATTCTTAAAATATTTCTGGATTAGTTCCAGCAGAATTTTTTCTTATTTCTAGCACATTTAAAATGTTTTCAACTTCAATGTTCTTATTTCCTGAGAATTTTAATAATACTCAATTTATGTAAGCACAACTTCATCTCAATAAAATGAGTGAAACAGAGAATACCTTTTATATGAGAAACTTCAAAATCTAATTTATTAATACCATCTGGATATAGGAAAATATCACATCATAAGAAGCAAAGATTTTTTTTTTAATACAGGCACCCAAACACAGAGAGACTTAACCTTTAATTTTAGTCACAGATCAAGAGACCAAGCGATATAAACTCGCAGACCCAGATTATCAAAAGGCACTTCTTTCTAAAGGAACAAAATTCTTAATTTGATTTGGGACCAAATATTCAAGTAGAGTCACATGCTATAAACTGAAAGGTAAATTCTCTGTCATTCCTCACTCAACAGACTCCAGTCTGTTTTCAGAGACCACCAATTGGTCAGATCATAAACCAAATCCCCGATCATGACTGCCATTAATATGAAGTAAATTTATCAGCCATCAATGACTCAAAAACAAACAAAATACAAAATTAGTAGAGAGGCAAATAACAAAGTGTAATCTCAGCAAAATTCTGTTGCCACTTGGATTTCACCTCTGTGGTCAAGAAAAGCTGCACCTGGGCTCAAGGTGTCCATGTCTGACCACACAGTTTATTGAGCTCTGTCAGGTGAATCAGCTGCACATCCAACCATCTCAGTGGGTGACTTCCTGTATTGTAAACATAGTATTTAAAAAAAGTAAATTCAGAGCTTTCATATAAACACAAAGTCAAATGTTTTATTTAATTTATTAATAAAGAGAAACTGGCAATGTGTTGCTAATGGCTCTGTGTAATTGTTTTAATCTTAAAATGTACTCAGGAGATTAAGAGAAACACTAACTTGACCTGTTAGTGACTTCTGTTCTGAGTGTGGAATGGGCAGTGGCCTTGTACTCCAGGTAGTCACTAATTTGACTGCAGACATTTTATGGCATATGTGATTCAAAAAGTCAAGTAAGAGTATGTGGACATGGATGTGTTCATCAGGAGAGGTGAGTATGGGTTGTGTAGCTCCTGTCCCAAGCAGACAGGCTGGAGATAGCACCAGTCAGTCTGATTTTAGCAGTTTCAGGCTATACATCCCTATTATACAATTTTGTGAGAGTCTGGCATTAAAGTGCTAAATTCCTTGAGATCAGACAAGTATTGGAAAACCTCAAATAATTCATTCCTAAGGTGTTGCGTTTGCTCTTGGCTGTCTCCTCAATAAAATGTTGCATGTTTTTCTTTCTTAAAAAAAGAATCGAAGGGGCTGGGGATTTAGGTCAGTGGTTAAAGTGCTTGCTTTGCAAGCACAAGGGCCTGAGTTCGATCCCCAGCACCAAAAAAAAAAAAAAAAAAAAAAAAAAAAAAAAAAAAAAAAAAAAAAAAAAAAAAAAAAAAGAATTGAAAATCACAAGGAGCAAACTTCTACTAAAAATAATTCTATTTAAAATCAAGACATTAAAAATATATGTATATAGGTGCATATACACAAATATGTGTATATGTGCATGTATCTATTTATATAAAAATATACGAAATAGCAGGTAACATATCACACCAACACATAATATAACGTACTGAAGAGGATTTGCTGAAAACTTACAGTAAGCCAGCTTTTCATCCTCCATTCTTTGAAAGCTAAAAAGGGACATTGGAATAAGTTTGTGCTTCCGTGAGGCACAGTGGGTGAAATGCACATGGAACATTTATGAGCCCAGCAGCCTTTGTGCTTTGGGGCAAGGTTCCTCCGAGCCTGCCAATGTAAAAGGTTAAAGAAATGCTCGGAACCTTTTATCTTTAAAGACCTTATTTTCCATGCAGCCCTGAGGACTAAATAAATGGCAGGAAGGAAAGGAGGGAAGGATCTGAGATGAGGAGAACTATACACATAGAAGAAAGATAGCCTTGTGGTTGACACATCCCTGGAGAATTAGTTAGTGCGTGCTTTCCACAGATGATCACCTGTGAAGTTAAAACCTTTTACCTACAAGTAGACTGCAGGTTATTTGGGGTCACGTATCTTTACTGGGCACTGGCAAAGGCAGGCCAAAGTACCTGTGCTGTTTAACACTCCTGCAAGCCTTGCAAATGAATAAAGAGATACTGATTTTTTTATTAGTATATGCTTGCAGTAGATAATGATTATATTCCTTGTGTGGAGTTCATACAATAGCCATAGCAGATCTTAATTCCTTTTAATCCCCTGCCCTTAATCTCCTGTCCTTCCACATCTTGATCCTTCTCCTACTTGAGAAAGCTCTATACCACTACTTCATATTATCTATCTTCTATTTTGCTTTTCATTCATACTTTGGGTTTTTCATATAAGATAAACCATGTGGTATTTAAGCTTGTGTGTCCAATTTATTTCACCTCACATTATGGTCTCAAGGTGCATCCATTTCCCTATAAATGACTCAAGTTTATCTGTCTTTATGGCAGAGTAGTATTCTATGGTGTGTAAATACATTTTCTTGATCTATTCATCTGGTGATGGACATATACGTAGCTAAAATTTCAGACTCACCAACTAAAGCTAGAAATTCCTTAGAATTAGATGTATATAAAGTGAAATTCCAAAAACACACACAAGCATGCACACAGAGAAGGGTTTCAGAATAGCAGTTGCACTTAGGGAAGAAGATGGAGTGACCGAGAAGGACAAATGGCTTTCACTAATTTAACTCCAATGACTATGTTAGAAAGGCAAATGAAACAAATTCGGTGAAAGGTTTACCACTATTAAACATAGTTGTTGCCTTGATGTCTGATATATTTTTGATATATTTCTATCTTTTTTTCATAAGATCGATTTTTAAAACCCTGCACACATATATTTCATTGAGAAGTACTTACTTAGAGAAAATGTAGGGGAATACCAATTATGCACTTTTCAATCTGTTGCACCTAATAATATTACCAAACATCTAATGGATTTTTAAGAGATGCACTTATCTCATAGTTTCAGTGAGAACAAAAGTCCAGCGGTTCCTCTCCCAGGTTCCTCCTCTCTAGCTGGTTCCTGCTCTCCTGGATCTCACGTGTTTGTAATCACATTGTCAGCCAGGGTCTCACAGAATCTGGCCTGGGACAAATCTGCTTCAAGCTCACACTATTGAAAACATTCAGTTCTTTGCAGGTTTCTGGACTGAGGGCTTAATGGTTGTGCTTAATGCTCAATTTAATTAGCTCAGGAGAAGCCTAGCAGATGAGGCAAGCACAGTTCCATGCATCTTGGTGGGTCCTGGAGGGATGGCTTGGAGACCTATATCTGCTTTCTAGTCCCATCCTCTCCAGTGCTATTCCCCTGCTCTGCTTTCCAGCCATGATGAACTAAGCAACTTTGCTCTACCACGTCTTTTCACCATGATATACCTTGGAGCCACCATGGACCTCACCATGATGTACCTTGGAGCCACCATGGACCTCACCATGGACTGAGAAATCTGAAACTGTGAGCCAAATACACCTCTCCTCCTTCAAGTTCCCAGTGCTGAATAGTGTATCTGAGCCAAGGGAAAGCTGACTAATATAAAGTGTCTCAATATCTTCCTGTTCACTGGCTTGAGACTACCCTTAGACCCTTGCCCTGTGACTCTCCCCATAGGCTGGTATCAACATAGCAACTTGTTCTTCACAGTCAGCAAGAGGAAATCCATCTCCTGCAAGGGCATCAGACATAACAACTCTCTGTAGTGTAATCACAAACGTGTAACCATGTACACTCATATCACTTTGCTCTATTCTTTTGAATAGGAGCAAGTCACATTTGCTGTCATTCATAGGCACCAAAAGATAGGGATCTGGAAGCCAGGGACAGTCTGCCTACCACGCCACTGATCTTAAAGTCTTTCTTTAGGCTACTTTGCCCTTTGTGATCTGACTTGTGTATTTTAAACTTCTAGAGTACATTTTCCATTTGTGGGATAGCCTCTGACTTCCAGTCTCTGGCTCTTATCACCAACCCTACACCAAACTTATCTCTCTCCTACATGCAGGGAAAGCCACCCTATCCCCATGGACCACCATCCCTTCTGTGCTACAGAAATACCTGGTGGACCTATCTTCCATCAGCTGTGGCTCCTGCCCTATCCCACTCTCTGCAGGTGACACTTGTCCTGTATACTTTCTCTAACATGTAGCCTTCCCACTATTGAGATATTTAAAATCCATTCTACAAATGAGAAACTGGAGCCTCAGATCAATGAATTGCCTTTCTCATAAGCACATACACAGCCAACAACAGACCTGGACTTGAATCTAAATTCCTCTATTTTTCCCCATTGCATCCATGACTTTTTATTACAGAACTACCTGTGTGTCCAAGGCTTCAAGCTGTGTGTGAAGTAGGCTGCATCCTCTTTTAGGCATGCAACTGATATTAATTGCCAGCATTGAAAAACTTATTCTCCCTTCTCCCCTATTTTACATTTATAGTTAAAGCCCTCTGCTGACCTATGCTTCGTCTCCCTCTTCTCTCTCTCAAAACTCTACTTCCAAAGCATGCTATAAACTAACAGTGCACAGACTACCGTGACAGGCTCTAGATGTTCGAGGAATGGGTATGGTTCTACCTCTTATATTTTACATGTATTACTCAGTAGATCTGATTAGAACCTCCTTCATCCAGAGTTGAATATTCCTATATCCATGTATTTATATGGTCCGAAAAGATTTTAGAACTTGTATTTAACTGCCGAATAGAAAAAGATCTTGGGTCCGATCTGCCCATAACTATTTCATGCTGTTAAATAATGGAGCAGGAAAGACTGGCCCTGTACTAACCAAGAGACAGATTTTGTCCATTGTTGTTGGGATGCACTTTCTGGGGCAGACCGTCGTCCAAGTCATCTGGGTGTCCTGAGTCCCACGGTTTCTGCTAAGTGTTTCCAAGATGCAACATTTTGGCAGAGTAACTCAGATGTGGAGGTATTCTTGCCTTAGCTTCACATACACCACAAACAGTCCTTGTATTATTTAGCATTGCTGTGC
This sequence comes from Hystrix cristata, assembly GCA_004026905.1. Lineage (NCBI taxonomy): Eukaryota > Metazoa > Chordata > Mammalia > Rodentia > Hystricidae > Hystrix > Hystrix cristata. Next base: position 70,140 of record PVJO010006155.1, read on the forward strand.
AACAAAACATCTCCCAACTCAGGGCTTAAAACCACTGAGAGTGCGGGTTGGGAAATTGGACTCAACCAAGTGGTTCTGCGGCTAGTCCAAGCTGGCTTCACTCAAACATCTGCCGTCTGCTACAGGTCAGCTGCAAAGCTCTGTTTCTGGAAGCTGGAATACCAGATGTGATTATACGAGTATTAGGGTTGTAGGAGGAACTGGGCCCTTTATCCTAATCCCACAATGAGTTATACTGAGCTTGTTTACATGACAGTAGGATTCCAAGAGCAATGAGAAATCAAGCATTTTGCAGGTTCTGCTGATTCCATATTTATGCTGTTTTTTTTTAGTCAAAGTAAAGCACGTGTGCAAGCTCAGATTAATGTAGATGAGCACCTCCAAAGGGAAAGGTTACCTGGAGGTGTGCATACAGAGGGACTGAAACACAATTAAGCCACCACCATCCTCCTAATGAGACCTTGTCTTAAGACCTGGAAGCATGGCTAGCCTGTGCCTGCCTTCAAGTGTCACTTTGTTTTGGGAGACTCACAGCTCTTCTCTCCCTAGTCCCATGACAGGGTCTCAATTTACTTTGACTGTTCCCACAGCTCATTATGCCCCTTCTCCAGTGATCAGCTTTGCATATTTTTCTCCTGCAACAAAGCACACTTACTCCATTTGCATTTCTGTGACTCAGAAAGAACATTCAAGTGAGTCTTTAGAGAACAATGGAGATTTGATTCAAGGTTATTTTTCTCTATCGCTGAGTAGTATCTGATGACTCTCATTACTGAAAAAGCCAAACAACAAAATCTCTTGCCATACTCACTATCCACTGTTAAAAGGCAAAAGCCATCATCATGCATAACCAACTTAAGGTAATTGAAGCACAGTTTTTAAAAGTAATAGCACAAATAAATAATAAAGAAACTATTGGTCTGTAACCGGGAAACCCGTTATTAAACCTGGAGAAAACCTAATCCCAATTTAGTTTTATTCGTCTGTATTTGACCACATTCGTCAAACACTTTCTCCCTACTGAGCACAAAATGGTGCCCAGGATGTCCTGTCTGAAACTCATTTTATGCACTAGCAACAGAACTGGTCAGACTTCTACAGTATAATAAATCATGACCTTTGCAGTCATGTTTTCTACTGGACAGGAGTCATGCCCAGCCTTACTAGAAAAGGTCACTAAGTTGATGGGAAATGTTACACAGAGTTTAATGCCTTAAATATCAAATTTGAAAGTGGAGCTAATTCCCTTGGTAATTAAATAATCCTGGCACACACTTGCTAAACAATGCCCCACTCTGACATTTTAAGGATTTGGTGTACACTCTTAGCCTAGTTCCCAAGTTTTGGCCATATTTTTCTCATCAATTGCAATATTCCCACAGAAGAGTCTAAGTACGATAAGAGGTTATGACAAGGGAGACCATTAGGTGTAGAATATGATTTTGTTACTAATCTACTATGACCTTTTTTCTTTAATCTAACTAGTCCTTATGCAAGAAAGAATGCTTTCCAATAATGTTCATGTGCCAATATTTTGTGCAACTGGGGATTTAACCTGGCACTGTCACACTGAGCCATAACTCTAGCCTTTCCACTCCAGCCACCTTTTATTTTCTCCTGAGACAGGCAGGGTCTCTGTAAGCTGACAGGCTGTACTCAACTTGAGATCCTCCTGCTTCAGCCTCCTAGAGTGCTGGGATTCATATGCCAACTTAAAGCAAGTAATTCCTACATGCTGCGTAATTTATTATAAGACTAGGATAAACAGGTTCAGGATAAGCAAGCTATATATTACAAGAACAAATGGCAAATTTAACCATCCTTTGACAAAGATAGCTGATCTTAACAATAATTCTCTACAATAAAAATAATAGCAATTTTAATTTCATAAAACAAATTCATATAAAATCTTAATGTTGCAAGTTAGTAGGCCTGAAGATAATTTTAAAACTAAATCTTGGAATACAAAAGAAAGTTCTTTGTCCTATTAGGTAATGGACAGAAATTAATTTTTAAGCCAATAAGATGCAGACTAACAATCTCACTTCACTATCTCTATGCACAGTTCTCTTATCTTTCTAAGCAGAGAACAATGGCTAAGTACCTCATATTTTTAGCCTTTCAGATTTTCTCATGAACTTCCAATGAAAACTGTGATTTCCAGTGTCAACTGAAAGGCTATACAAAAGCACTGGTGTCTCCTATATTTGTGGCCACATTAGTAATAAAGGAGGATCAGTAGAAGAAGTGATTATCAAAGTCATGACAGGACAATGAGTGGATAAAGAAAAATTTTTTTATATATATACAATGGAGTACTACTCTGACATAAAGAACAATAAGCTTGAGATATTTCTAGGTAATGGATGCATCTTGAGACCATACTCTTTTTTTTCTTTTTTTTTAATTTTTATTTTTACCAAGAACATAGCTAATGAATGGCTAAAGAAGATGTGGTTTTTCTACACAATGGAATACTACACCACCATAAAAAAGAATAAACTAGAGTCATTTGTATGTAAACGGATGTTCCTTGAGAACATACTATGAAGTGAAATAAATCAGACACTTATCAGTACACATCGAATTGTTTCCCTGATATGAGAAACCGTAAGTGTAAATAAGGACAAAGGGGTATAATAGATATTATGTTAAAAAAAAAAAAGAGAGATAGTATTCAAAAGAGAGGAGAACTAGATAGGGAAAAGAGGGATAAAGAAGCTTAAAAGAAAAGTAAGATGAAAGGGAAAAAAAATGGAGACCATACTCTAAAGTGAAATAAATCAAACCCACACGTTTAAATACTACATTGTTTCTCTGGTGTGAGAAACCGAAAGTGTAAATAAAGACTAAAATGTAGCATATTGGGAAAGGGAAGGAATTGTTCAAATGGGAAGAGGAGGGGAGGGGGAAGGGGAAAGAAATGGAGGGACAGGAGAAATAAGGAATAGAAGGAAAAAATGGAAACAAAGCTCTCATAAATAAGGAAGGGAGGAGCAGGTGAAGTGAAGGTAGGGGAAGGGGAAAAAAAGAAGCAGCAAGATATATCACTAACAGGTACAAATCTCCTATGATGAATGTTATCACTATGTACAACTAAAATGTACCATTACAATAAAATTTTTTAAAAATAAGTTGTGGCAGGAAATAAGTCAGTGTTGGGGGACAGGGTACCAGACAACTGGAGAAAGGCATCCAAATGCCTCCTGTTGGGCTGGATCTCACCAAGGGGAGAAGCTATGAGAGGGTCAGAGCACCTCTAGAATACAGCTTCCAGGACAGGGGCCTGAGGAGACACCAGAGAAGGTCTGGCCCCTTAGCATCGAGGTGATGAGGTAGGGTAGAAAAACATACTTAGAAAGGAGGCAAGAAATGCAATTCTTGTGTCTCCCTTATTACCTTAAAACTCTGGACCAGATCCCTGATCATTTCTGCATGTAGGTGTATTAATCATTTAAGTGAACCTGTATTATAAGGTTCACTGGCCCCAAACTTACCAAGTCTAACTCTTTCCCCCTTTGAGACTGAGGACACCGGGATACATGTATCTGAAAATAGTTATCAGGACTTACACGGAAATTCAATTACCAGCTTTTACAATGGCCAGTTCCAGACACCCCCTCCCCCTCAGAGCGATGCCTGGAAGTCTCTAGTCATCGTCCTGAACCTACAATTACCATAGGTCCCAGGAAAAATGGAGCCTCACAGACCACCCCATGATGAGATCACCTCCCCCAAGCAGGAGCAATTACCCCATAAGGAGAACTGTGGCGGCACGATCATTTCCTCGGACCCGCATCACCCCTCAAATCGTAAGGATTACTGGTGAGCTATGGAAACTGGAACTGAAATAATGGTGGGCAGGACTCTGGCTGGCCTTCTGCTTTTATAAACAAGCCAGTCTGCACCCTCCATCAGAGCGAGCCCCTCCAGTTACTCAGGCTGCAGGCTTTTCCTATTTTCCCTACTTTCTACCTCTGCCTAATAAATTTTCCTTTACCTCACACTGGCACATCCTGAAATATTTTTCCATGACATGATTCAAGAAGCTATTCTGTGGGCTGAGTTAAAGTCCTCATTTCCTCCTTGCTGGACCTCTTGGACCTTACCCAATGACAATGAAAGTTTTATTCTTATCTCAAAAGCAATGGGATGGCATTTAAGATTTTTTTTTTTTTTTTGGTCTGTTTTTTTTTGTTGTCATGCTGGGGTTTGAACACAGGGCCTTCATACTGAGCAACAACCCCACCCCTTTTTATTTTTTATTTTGAGACAAGGTCTCACTAAGTTGCCCAGGTTGGACTTGAACTTGTGATCCTCCGGCCTCGGCTTTGCAGACTCTTGGATTACAGACCTGGACCACCCTTCCTGGCTAGGATTGAAGGCTTCGATACTGAGTTCAGAGAGGTAACATGATTAAACTTGCTTTTGGAAGACAACAGCTTGGTTCTTGGTTCTTATGGAGACGAGGTTAGAAGAAGCCAAAACTGTCTGCGGATACAGCAGGGAAGAAGCAGCCCCAGGAGCCAGCATGAGAATGTGTCTGGGTGAACACCGACGGAGAGGAAAGTGTGCGCTAACCTGAGAGTATGCCACTCTGAGCAGGAACACAAAGATAAGCAAGGCAAGGAAAAGCAATTATCCATCATGGTAAGACTAGATGAGAGGTTACAAACTGGTGAGTCACAGGATGAATGCAGCCAACTGACAGGTTCTTGGATTGGAAAAAGAAATTTTCACAAGAAAATTCATACCTTTGTCTTGTCTTGAAAAAAAATCAGATTTGTTAATATTCGAGTGGCAATCCTCCATGGTAACCATCTGCCAGAGTTGGTAAGTGGCTCTAATGTTTAGATGGGAAATACTTCTGCCTCACCCTCCCGAGGTCACGCACTCTTGACTGCATTACCCAACCTCCTACATTTACTCACCTGCCTGGCCGGTATATTAACAGGCTTCTCCACCAAAATATTACTGTCAAAAAGTTGGAATATGATTTGCATGCCCATAAATAATGAGCATGCTGTCAAAGATGTATCTAACTCATTAAAGTGAGAACTGGCAAGATAGTCTGGCTCATAGGAAAAATCGAGAAACAGAAGAAGAATAATATCTGATGATATTATTCAATTAAACCTTAAGATTTATGGATAATTGTCTTTGTTTAAATGGAATTATTTATGTTTCTCCTGAGCAGATACCTGTAAATTAATCTGCATCCTCCAAATCTGGGCCTTAATCAATGGTGAACAGTAAGCCAAAGAAAACATCCTGCAGAGAACTAAATATTCCTTGGGTGTTTCCATCGAGCAATGTTGCGGCAGGACATTGAAAGGACATGCAGACATTCTTTGCTTATTTATAAGTATGGGAAAATTGTTTTCTGAACATATTTCTCATTTAGATGAGGTTGGATTGACAGTTTTATTATGCTAAGGATTCTTTGGAAATCCATCCAGATGCTTGTAACTCCTAGCTTTAAAGATGCATTACTCTGCCATTCGTTCTCTTAATTTTCTAAGAAAATACAAGCACATTTAGAATATATAGCTAAGAAACCCAACTCTCCCATTATTTCTAATCAAGCTCCTACCTATTACTCCCTCTTTGTCCATTTGCAAATAATGCTTTTTAACTAAGCTGCTTCACTCTAAATAGAAATTGAGGACTCAGTTTGGTGAAATTACATAATTTACCAGTCCCTCTATTTCCCTAAATAATGACTGGTCCAATCTCTGCTTAGTTGTTTGTTGTTCAATTTTCCTTTGCAAGCAACAGCAAGCCATGGTTATGTTTAAACACAATGAGTAAAGTGGAAAATTGACACAATTATCTAGAAAATTTGGGCTAAAAAGAAAACAATAATTTAGTGGAAAATAATGCATGTTTCAGCAGACATTATACAAAGAGGATATCACTATCAGTCACACTCATATTCCTTTTGATTTACTTCATAGATTCCCTAATGGGTTCCTAATAAGTGCTTTTAGTGTACGTGACATATGAGTCTCAGTTCAATGTCTGTTTTCCCAGGAATGGATTCTAATGAAATATTTATGATATTTTCTCAGAGTAAAAGATCATGGTTTACATTGGATAGACCCAGGTCTAAACCAGTCCGGCCTCTACTAGCTGTGGTAGGAAGGCCTAATTGAGAACCTCCAGCCTACCCTGTGTCAAGTACAGATAACCACACCAACATCGCCAACATCGCAGCTTATCGTGAGAGATGCATATCAGTATTTGTGTATGGTATACTTTTCAGCATCCAGCATGTTCCTTGCAAATGCATTTTCGTCTTCCTGTCCCTTCTTCCTTCAAAAAGTTGTGTGCTAGACAGTGGGGCTCAGACAGGGAAAACTATAGAGGCACGGTATGGGGAGACACAGCCCTCAATTTTTCCTGGTAATAAAAACCCATTTGGGTTACTAGTTAAAAATGGGTTACTAATTAAAAATGTGAATGTACCTCATCCCAGATAGGCTGATCTGCATCCTCATTCTATAGAGAATGGATCTGGGGAGGAGTGAGTGTTCCTGTGTGAAGAGAAGATTTTGAGTCTCCAAATCAGACTTCTGTTGTCTCAGAGTTGTAGGTAACCCCAGAAAATGGACATTTTGAACAGCTTCTTTTTTTGCAAAACTCTTTCTTTGAAAATAAAAGTCTAAATTGGAAGTTGAATAGGGGAACCAGATGAAGGAGACAACCTGGTTAGAGTTAAAAGGTGAAGAGCAATTCCCTTTAGGATCTATAATGTTCTCACCCAAAGATGTCCCCATCAAGAATTCTTGGAGCCTGTGTAAGAAAGGTGTGGTGCAAATATAATTAAATGCAGGGTTTTGAGATGCAGAAATTATCTCAACTTTTCCCGTGTAATCTCAAAGGTGGGGCAGTAAGACAGGATGAAACAAAGTAGAGGCTTCAAAGAAAGCAGAGGTCAGACTGATGTGGGTCATGAGCTAAAACTGAAAAGGCAACAAACAAATTCTCTCCTAAGACTTCAAAAGGAACACAGTCCAGTTGACCCATTATAGACCTCTGCCTTCCAGAACTGTAAGAAAAGGAATTTGTGCCATTTTAAAACACTAAAGGTATGTTAATATATTACTACTGCAATAGAACATTAATAAGTATCCTCACATATTTGTCTTTACCACAGTTAAAAATCATTAAGATAGAAGGGAGTTGTTTAATTAGATAGCTCCAAAAAAGATCCCCTGACTCCGGGTCTGATGAAATTGGTGTGGGAGGACTGGTGGGGTCACCGTGAGTCACACCAGTCAGCACTGACATCTCAGCCAAGTCCACATTCTCCATCAGCTCCACCAGCCACTATCCCAGACATTGTCAGCAAGCGGAAAAAATAAAAAAAGAGAGAGACAAGAGCTGCCACCTCCTCAGGGAGGCTGTGTGTGGCCACGGAGTCTGTGACTCACACAGCTCCGGAGGCCCCTTCCTGTGGTTTGCAGTGCTCAACCACAGCAGTTGAAAGTAGACAGTTTTTGGCCTGGGTGGTCTTGCTTGAGAATCTTGGCATCACTATCGAAGCTGCTAGGCTCTAGGGCAAAGGTGAGTAGCCAACAGAATTGGCCATTTTGTGTATGTCACATCAGTTCTTCCTGAAATATCGGGATCCACAGGACTGTGTACTGGTCATGTCCTGAAGTACAGTGCTGCCTTGGAAAATGGGACACGGATAATGAAGGAGGGGAAGGCCAGAGGCTCTCGCCACAGCTGGGCAGAACTCGAGCTTCTCGAAAGGTGCCCATGTGCAATATTCAGCACGACAATTTTGCTTTTGTTATTGCTAAAATGGAAAGGGATCCAGTTCAAGCACACGTTGACAGAGAAAGACAATACAAAGCTTGGAAAAGATCCCATATGGTTTGTGGTGCAATGAATTCATCATGAAGAGAGACAATCAAATACCATGTGATATTTTCCCCAAAAGACTTTGAGCATCACCAGGACAAGAGCCCACCTTCTTCTGAAAGGAGTAGGTGCCCCTTTGCCCTGAAAGCAAATGAGTCCCAGATACATCTTGAAAACAAGGGCCTGCTTGGCTCCACATGTCCACAGCTACAGGGCCACCGCAGCTCCTGATGGGCTTCATGCTGCAGCGTTTAAGAAGCTTCCAAGAAATCTGTTGGCAAGGTGCCACACTCACAGGGGCGAGTGACCTTTGGTGATTCTTGGGGTTTTGGATCCTGCGGTTGATGGGCTGCTTCTTGTACCCAGAGCTTCATTGGGCTGATCTAGTACCCACTGTGTATTCCACAGTGAGCAAGAAGGCCTCTTGAAGCCATCGCACCCTTGACTTGGTAAATTGGAGAGGAGCTCACTCTGCAACTACATTCTGGAGAGAGCTTGAGTAGCTTCATCTTGGCTTTGAAGGGTTAGGAAAGAAGAGAAATGGAGCCTGAAGAGGCACAGAGAGGCGTATGTCAAAGACTTACTCTTGCTGGACACTGTGCCATGTGCTACACATACAAGACCTCCGTAGCACCCCCAGCAACCACATAAACTAGTCATCACCACAGCCACGTACCAGTGGGGAGATCAAGATTCAGAAGATGTGAGGAACCACCCAGAGGTGTTCTGACACAAAGCAGACCCTGCACCTCTCGCCACAAGATTTGAAATCTTGCTACTCCCACTATCCAACATCTCAACCAGCAGCTAAGAAGTGAAGGGCTGGGCGAAAAGACATCACCTCTCAAATTATGTGTTTCTCTCGTCTACTTTTCTGTACACATCTAAACACAAACTGAGACTTTGGATGAGACAGAAAGAGAGACAGAGAGGAGGGAGAGGGGGAGGGACACAGACAGAAGATGATGATAAAGAGGGAAGGGAGGAAGGAGGAAGGAAGGAAGGAAGGAATGGAGGGAGGGAGGGAGGGAAGGAAAGCCCACACATCAAAGATTGGACTGGAATCCTGCCTCTGCTATTAATAATTAGCTTAATAACTTTAACAAAGTCACTAAATACTTCTGGAAGTATCAGTTTTGTGTTCTACATAACATGTTTATTTTATTTTATAATTTATGTGTTTATTTTGTGGTGCCAATTATTGAACTCAAGACATTCACACTGAGCTACACTGTTGGAATCAAACCAATGCTTTATAACCAATGTTCGGTACAGGGTCTGGGAAGTGAGAAAGATTCAAAATGAGGTGGTTATTGTGGTACTAAAGGAATGCTAATCTTGCAAGGATATTGTGAGTCAAAGGAGATAATATGTAGAACATCTAATATTCAGTGTTAAATAAATATTGGTGATTAGCTTCTAACTCTGAATGGCTATGAGTCTGTGAGATGAAGTGGATTCATTTTGTTGGAAGGAAGTCTGTTCTTCCATGAGTCAGAGAACACGAGCACCTAGCTAGAAGACTGTAAGGAAAATGTTCCCCACACACACTAGAGCACGCATTGCAGTGACTTTAATGTGTTATTTGTTCTATTCTAAAAGTAATATATACTTAAGAGGATTTGGAAATTACATCAAAGCAGGAAAAAGAAGAAAAATTACTCACCCAACAGCTCTGTTAACATTGTTAATATCTTTTTCTTTTGATTTTGCTTTTCGTCTTTATGGATTTTAATAAGAAATTTTGTAAAATAAAAAAAAAACTTTGCCCAGAAGTGATAATATGGTATATTATATTTAGCATCTGAAATTTTGCTCACTTTATGAGATAAAAAATTTTTCCAGTTTTGCTTAGATTTGTGAACATAATTATTATTGCCTGCAAAACATCTCATCAAGTATATACTCCCTGTTTTATTTAATCACCATTAAGATGTTCCCACATTTTATTGCTCTCAATAATGATAGGTAAACATCTTGATTTTTTCAAAATTCCAAAAATTCTTTGCCTTCGATCAGCATTTCATGGTTTGCAAATTAGGTTCATTTTACTCCATCCTTTGCGAATCATTTCTTGAGGCTCTACTGCACTCTAGGCTCTGAGAACTAGCAAACAGTGGAGAAAGTCCTTCATCTTCTGGCTCATAATAGATACTAGAGAGATTAAACACAGTGTCACATCAGCCATTACATTGTCCCAGTTTGTCATGTACTCACAGCCAGTACAGTTGTAAATGTGAGGAGCTTGGATTCCAATGACATACTTTGTGGCTGGGTGGTAGTAGAACTGATCATTCAGGGCATACACCCAGTCTTAACTCCTACCCACCACCTCTTGCCTACACTAGAACTGGCTTTGCCCTTACCACAGAACCACCTCTCCCTCGGGCTTTCCTGTGTGGCCAGCTGTTAGCCCAGTGGTCTATGAGCCCTTCAAGAGCCAAGACTCGGTCCTAACACCTCCATATCCCCACGATGGTATTCAAGAATGGTTTGCTGAAAAACTCTATGATTCTGTCTTTTCTCCTTCCTAGTGTCTATTGTAACAGGGGTCCTCCCTGTAGGCCACTATCAGCAAACCCCAGATCATCTGGTCCATGAGTATGTCACCATGTCAGCATCCACAGTCTAAGCCCTCCCAGGAACTTGCTGTCACCACAGATGTTGCCATGGGAAACTGACGCTTAGTCCTGCACATAAACCTCTGTAAACCTCCAGAAGGCCTCCAAAATTACACCTGGGTGCCCTTGGGGTGTCAGCAGTGAATGCCCTGAGAGGGCAGGTGGGGCTGGGGAGCTCCGGAGACTGCAGGCAGGAGAAGCAGGTTTGATGAGAACAAAGGATCATTTTCTTTCTGGGGATGACATGGGGTTTTCTCTGTGGTTGATGAGAACAGCCTGTTTCCAATTTGACTAACGTCTTCTATTAGAGCTTTGGCACGGCCCAGCAGAGAGCATGATCAGGGCATTGTTGTCATTTCTTAAAAGCCACGAAATGCTTTGTCATTCAGAAATTTCCTTTGATCCCCAACACCATCCCAGAATCCTAAGGCAAGATTTATTGCAGCAGATCTAAAAATGCCTACTTCTCCATTTGCAGGTGTGCTGGCCACTTTGGTCAAGATGCTTCACCTCTCTGTGCTACAATGTATTCTTCAGTGAAACAAAGCTGGAAGCATTCCTCAATCTACTTTCCAAGTTCACTGAAAAGATCAACAACAATAGCTACAATCTATGAAGCTCTTAACATGGCCAGAACATGTACAAGACATTTCTACCTTCCATATCTCATTGGATCTTTATATCAATCCTGCAAGATGTGGTAGGGAAAATAATGCCTCCCACAGTGGCCACATTCTAGTCCCTGAAACTATGATTGGGTGACACTACATGGCAAAGAGGGAAAAGGCTGTGAGTGGAATCAAGGTTGTTAATCAGTTAACTTTAAAGTAGGGACATCATCCGTCTGGGCTCAGTGTCACCACAAGAAAGAGAGAACTAGAGAAAGAGCTATCTCCATAGAAGCAAGTCACAGCTAGGAGATATGGAAAGACTTCACTCACTACTGCTGGCTTGGAAGATACTGGCAGGGGCCGTGAGCATGCAGGCAGCTTCCCAAAGCTGGAAAAGGATTTTTAAAGCAGGGGATTGGAACTTCCTCTCTAGCTTCAAAAAAACATGCTTCCCTGCCCACACTTTAATTTTAGACCAGTGAGACCCACATGTCAGTTCTAACTTATAAAAATGTAAGATAATAATTGTATACTACTATTAGCCACTAGATTTGAGGTCATTTGTATGACAGTCATAGAAGAAACTACCTGTCATTTTAAATTTTCTTTCTTTGGGTTTAAAACACATGAGGAGGCTGAGAGTCAGGGAAACTAAGTTTCTTACTTTAGGTCTATCAGCTATAGCTACACAACAATCTGTGTTTTTAAATCAGTTGCAAATGTGTGTATTAAGACCAAGCTAAACCATTGTGAGCAATATATTGTTTCTGGATATAAAATACACAGGAATCTCAGCCCCACCTAACCTGTGCTGGGGAGTAGGCTACTCCTTTCCCACCTACCATGGAAAGGCTGGAAAAGAGTGGTGCAAACTTTCTGTGCTGCATAACAAATTACCATAAACATAGAGACTTAAAATTATTCTACTTATTATCTCAGGGCTCCAGGAGGCAGGTGGCCAGTAGCTGAGGTCCTCTGAATTTAAGTTCAAGGAATCCGGTGGACTGTCTTCTCCCCGGGAAGTAAACAATTCGGGATACCCTCAGGTTGTTGGGAAAATGTATCTCCTTCCAGCTGTAGAAGTCACAGAAGCTACTTAGTCAAGGCCAGCCAGAAGCAAACGCCCTCTCCAAGTCTGTTTATTTTCGATGTCTTGTCCATTCCTTACCTCTCCCTGACCCTTCTCTTTTTCTTCCTTCCTACCTCATCTTTTTCCCTGCTTCTGAAAACCATTCACACATTGGTTCCTTCCTACTTGTCCCATTTGATCCACCAAAAATTTCAGAGAGAAATTTTTCTCTTCGAGATTTAATTTTCTATTGTATTTGCTAGTTTGTAAAAATTAAATGGGTGATGTGTCAAATGCTTCATCATAAAAGACTCTCAGTGTTCTTTTATTTCATCTTTCTTTGTTTTTAGCCTCCCCCAGTGAATTCTGTTGCTTTCTCGCACTTTCTCTCCTCTCTCCCTCTCTGTTCCCACATTCTTTCAGCTTGGCTGGAGGAGAGAGGAAAGGATTGGAAAACTGTCCTGCACCTTGGGCTTCTTACTCTTCCATAAAATGCCCTCAAGTTGGTGTACAATCTGCCTTCCATACCAGGGCCCTGTTTGTGTTCTTTGCCCCTATCACCACAAGGAACCGCGGGGCCTATTTCTTTATTACTTGTTCTTGGGGCAAAACTTTGCCTGCCTCATCGGTGGCTTTACCCACAGTACTGAGGATGATATCTGAACATGCAGCTGCTCCACAGATATTCAGAGTATTCATTTTTACTGAATGGATGAACAGAAGGATGGAAGCATCAGTAAATAGATGCGTGAATGGAGGGGTTTGTAATGAAACTCAGCGAGGTCGAAGTTTTGGCAGCATCTGATGCCACCAAAAATATAAAAAGAATGCACAGATTGAAATTCTCTTGGCTGCAGATGTTCCTACTCCCTGTCCATGTGGACATTTTTGTTCCTAGAGCGCCTTAAAGACAGCAAATGGTTTCTGGAAATGTGACGAGACTCCACAAAATACAACCTGAGGCGCATACTCTGCAACTGTGTTATGAGATGATCCGGGTCTTCATCGTGGCAAACCCACTTGGAGGAAGCCGCAGGTAGCCCACCTGTGCCAGAGCAAATTCCACAGGCGGAGGAAAGACTGAGGGGCACACACGCCTCACAGAGGCTCCTGGGCCGCACACCGCCCTGGGGTGTTTATAGGCCTGCCAACTTGCTCCAGGGCCAAATTAATCTGAGACACAGCGCAGAGGGAGATATTGTTCATTTTACAAGTTAATGAACAAATGGATTTCCTATTCATTATTCATTGACTTTTGAAGTTTAACGAATTGCTCAGGGACAATCACTGAATTTTGCTATTTATAGAAAAAAATCAGTGCCAGCCAGATTCGATACACATCAAGTACTCAAGTATCACTGTATTATGCAGAATGAATTTCACTTGTTACTTTAGCTGATTTTTATCAACTTTAAATTTTTTATGAAGAAAAAGAATGAATTCATTGTGAATGCGTTCACTCCTCATTTTCCTTTGGTTTGTTTCCTTCGTGAGAACTGGAGGGAAGACAGGAGCCTGCGATATCTTTTGTCTGTGTCTCTCTTCAACATGGGCTTTTCTTTTTATTGCTGCTGCTTTCACCAGAACCAGAACTGTCCCTTGACATTCATCTACTTTTCCATTAATTTTTTCTTCTGCTGGGAAATTACTGCCTTTCCTCCTCTTTTTCTCCAGAAAGAAAATCATGGGTCTCATGTTTCATAATAGTCAAAAGGAAAGATATTTTAGACTAAAACATTGTGATAATTCAGAACTAACAGCAAAACAATAAGCAAAAAGAATAAAATTCCATTTTGATAATCCCCCACCACCCTGTAGTCTACAACTATAGACATTTAAAGAGGATAAACTCAGAGATACTTTTAATAGAAAAAAATACGGTATCAATATGACCTAACAGAACCTCTCGTCACACAATTATTATATGAGCAATAGTCAATATTACACTCATTAACTTGCTGTTTGATGAGAAGTCTAAATATGTCAGAGGCAAAAACATGGAAGTTTTCTTTCTCTAGTTAAGAGCTCCTTTCCCATTGGGCAACCATTTTCCTGGGCAGCTGAGTCGATTCAGTGATATTTTCTATTACTTTCAAGTGTCTAACTTGCTTAAGTTATGAGGTATACTTGTGAAATACTATAAATGTTTAAATAAAAATATATCATTACAGTAAAAGACATACTGCCACTAATAGCCCTCACAATGCTCCTTTCACATAGAACATACTTATTCCATCATTCTTGCCACTTTCTAAAGCAGCTCTGGAAGTCTTCTTCTGTAATTGCCTTTTAGTGGCTGCTTTGATATCTTGAGTAAATTCAAAATATTTATAGCAATCCTTGTCAAATAAAAACATAACCGTGTGTCCTTGTCCACCATATTCATCATATCTGGCACTGCCTCAAAATCAAAATGACCATGAAAGGTAAACCTTCTTAATTGACTCAGGCCATCCAGGCAGCCATGATGATACAGCTAAAGACACTCACAAAAGAGACTTCCGGAACTGCTTCAGAAAGGGGAAAGAGCAATGATATAAGTGTGTTCAAAGTACGGGGGAGTGTTTTGAGGAGAATTGATGACAATGTCCCTTTTATTATACCAATTGTTAAAAATTAAACTTTTTCCATTTTGACCACACGCACATTAAGACTCACCCTGCACATTTTCATACCTCTATTCCACATCTGACTCAAGGTTCTCTACTGTCCCCTTCTGCCCCTCCACTCCCTCTGCAAACTAATCGGTGCTTAACTGGAAACATGCTGAAGCGGGTAGAGAGTGTGGTGTTTGTTCTCTCGCCTCCTTCCCAGGCTTCAACTCTGATATTGAGGGAAAGAGCAAAGAGGGGACATCTCAATCAGCAACTGCTATGAAGAATTTGAGGCTGATGGGCTTGAAGATGGTGCACAATGGCTTCTCTAAGCTCTCTTTGCAAGGGGCTTCCTCCCACCAAGCCACCCTTCTCCCTACCCCCACCAAGGCCAACGCTCAAGACAGTGGCCATTTTCTGCTGCAAGCACTCTCAGCTCCATGTATGAGGGTCCTTGGCCAGCCCAAATCCAGGTCCTAGAGTTTTAGGTTATGGTGGTCCTCACACCACCATAACCTAAAACTCTGGGAACTGTATGTATGCCAAGCCCCTTTTTATAACTTTTGGGAGTGGAAAAATGAACAAGAAAGGAGTCCTCCCTCCTTTTTTGGATGAATGTGCCAGAAAAGCTTCTCCAAGTATCTGTTACCTGCTCCAAGGTCAGCCCTTCCAGCAAGTCCCTAGGCAAGTGGTTTCTTACTGGACACAAAGTAGTTTTTTGCTGTTATGGAACCCCCATGTTGACCCCGGGTGTGTGAGTGATCTTTGGGGGACCCCATGTTCTGCTCTGGGTGAGAAGGAAACTAGTCAAGGGCCTTCATCATCCAGTTCCCTATCCATTTCCATAGCCATGCCCTTTGTCACAAAACCTAGCTAGCAACTCCCATCAAGAGGTGATAACAACTTCCTTACCCCTGAACAAGGGCTGATCTTGCAACTTGCTTTGTGAACATTCTGCTCACTCTTGGAATACTCCTCAATACTTATTATCTGTCTTAGTCTACTTTGTGTTGCTTTAACAAAATGGCTGAGTAGGAGTACTTTATAGGGAAAAAAGTTTACTTAGCTCATACTTCTGGAGGCCTGAGAAAATGGCACATGGCACCAGATTCTACTGGCTTCAAATGAGGGCCTCATACAGCATCACATGACCTAAGTGTGTGCAAGAGAGAAGTTACATGGCCCGAGAGAAAGCAGGAGGACAAGAAAGGGCCAGGATACCTGCTTGCTTTTTTTGTTTGTTTGTTTGTTTGTTTGTTTTTGTGGTGCCGGGGATCGAACTCAGGGCCTTGTGCTTGCAAGGCAAGCACTCTAATCACTGAGCTAAATCCTCAGCCTGCTTGCTTTTTAATAAAAACTCACTCTTGTGAAATCTAATCAACTCCTGTGAGATCTAACCTACTCTGAGAGATCAGAATTAGTCCCTTTCTGAGGTCAGATTGTGACCCAATCACTTCTAATTGAACTCTACCACTTGAAGATTCTGTTGCCTTTCAGTACTGTTAGAGTGGGTGTCCAGGTTAGAACCCACAAACACCTGACAGATAAACTATATCTGAACTGGAGTATTAACAAATTACAACTGCGTCATCACTTATGATTTGTTGTAAATTTTTAGAAAAGAGTAATCCTGCCTATTTTGTTATTTGCTGTATATTTAGCTCTTAGTGTTCAGCCATAAGTAGCCCAAAACTATTTAAACAAGCAGAATGAAATATGGAGGAATTTGTGAAGGCAGGGTGCTTAAAGGCAGTATTTTGGAACTCAAATATATACCATAAGGTTGCTGGAATACCAAGCACTGTAAGATCTTGTCATCATAAAACCTTGCTGCTCTATCTACCAATTCCTCTTTAAAAGTTTAATGTGTGTCGAATTCCAAGTAACTTTGTTGTCCCAAAAAAGCAGATTAGGATGGGAGCTTCATTTAAATCCATACTGTGGAGAATCAAAACTAAACACAAGACAGTAAAACCTCTTCAAGGTTAACAGCAGGAAGAGGAAATCAACAGCCTTCACATACTTGTGTCACACCAGAGGAGATTTTTGGACTTCCCCACAGTGTGTGGACTTTAGAATGACAAGAGAATCCCACCTTGAAAGCTGCAGGGATGCTCCCTTCAATGTCCGGGCTACACGAAGATGAATGAGACATGCTCCCCATCTTCAAGGAGTGTACACACTGGTCATATCTGATCCTTGTGTGTACACTGAGCTTCTACAGCCAAGTATCTCTCAACATTGAGCTTTTCCAAATGCTGTGCACATCCCAAGGGGAATCATGGACCATAGAAACACTAGTGAATTAGAAGTTGAAGCCATCAACAATGACCCTAGTGCACTGGATCAGTAATTATGCCCAGCCAGGACCCTCTTCACTCTGGGACTCATTTTTCCTGGGAATATCCACCTCCCAGCTCTGCAGGATGGTTGAGTGAGGTAGAAAACATTAGGATGAGAGATAATTTGCATGCACTGTTTTTGCACCTGATGCGTGTGATCATTAATTCTTCTGTACAACACATACATGTGTGCACACACCCACACACACACACCCCAAAGCCATTCAGAGATCATTTTATGAAGCAGAATAAATAACTCATGGATGAAGGGAATGTGTGGCAAAGCTGAAATAGACTTTTTCAGAGTGACATTTGCTAATATAGTGGTCTCTATGGCAGAATTTGGCTTCCCTAATGGATGGAGTGTTGAGCAGTACTGACATCAGCATCACAAGCCACTAAATGCTTCTTTCTCCTCAAGCAGGATGGAACATGGTTTACTGACTGGGTAACACTAGGAAAAAAATTTAAAATGATAGAAATTTCAATGGTTGCTAGGCATCCTGAAGACTTTGCAAATAAATAAATGCATTAAAGCCTGATAGCCAATCTTTCTTAATAGTACTTCTTTCCACCTTAGCAGGGCTGTAGCTCTGTGGGATGCCAGGCCAGAGTTATTAGCAATTATGAACTATGGATCTGTGGAAAAGCTTGGACAATGAGTAGCTTTTTAAATCCTATTTTAAGATGTCGCCTTCATTAAGTCACATAACAGCTTCCTGAGTAGTGCCTGATGTACTCATTCAATTTGAGAGTCAACCAGCATTCACTCAGAATGTCAGGCTTGGTGCTGGGCATTTTAAACAGGGTTGCATGTACCTCATCATCATGCAAGCCTTTTGAGATAGAGATGAGTAACTCATTTATAGACAGTGCAACTGAGGCCTGAGAAACCAACAGACTTATTTAAGGACAGACCCAAGGCTAGAAGCCCATTTTGCTGAAACCCGGCTCAGTGCTGTGCATTTACCAGATATCTCTCTCTCCCTATTTTTGATAGTTAAATTCGATGTCCCACGATATATGGTTTCAGTCTGTCAAGTTCACAAGGAACAAGGCTCCGCAGAGTTCATCAGGAATATAAGGACACTATTCACCTACAATTGAAACACCTGCTAGACCTCCAGGTGTGTTCAGAGGACTCGCAGGTTTGTAGAGGTCTTTGCAGGTGGTTCCCAGAGCAAAATGATTCAGATTTCATGAGAGGAAAAGTTTTCTGGTTAAATATTCCTAAATATGCTATTGTAAATAAGATTTGTTTATTCTTTTCTTGCATAGATTATGAGTGCATAAAAAATGTCTTACTTTTGTATGCTAATTCTGGGTCGTGCAGTTTTACTATAAATGGGAAAATACCTTGTATTCATAGTTTGGAAGAGTTATTATTCTTAAAATATCTAGGCTACCTATCTAGGCTACAGACTCAATGCAATTGCTTTCAAAATTTTAGCAATATTTTTCACACAAATAGATAAAATATTCCTAAAATTAATGTGGAATTGCAAACTCATATAGCCAGGCAACACAGTCTTGAGCAAAGAGAACAAAAATGGAGGTTTCATACTCCCAGACCTTAAAGTATACTCCAAAACTATAATAATCAAAACATCACAGTTGTGGCACAAAACAGACATCTAGACCAATACAACAGACTAGAGACCCTAGATATTAATCCATACATTTACGGCCAACTAATCTTTGACAAAGATATGAAGAATACACAACGGGGAAAGGACAGCCTCTTCAATAAATGGTGTTGGAAAAACTGGATATCCACAAATAAAGGAATGAAATTGGACCCTCTTCTCTCATCCCATATATCAATATCAACTCAAAATGGAGTAAAGACATACACATAAAGTCAGAAAGTATAAAACTGCTAGAAGAAAACATAGGTGGAATGCTTTTCTGTGCAAAACAATTCTAGATATAGCCTCAAAAGCATAGGCAACAAAAACACAAGTACATGAATGAGACTACATCAAACATAAAAGCTTCTCTTTAGCAAAGAAAAAAAAAGTGAAGACACAAACTTCTGAGTAGGAGAAAGTACTTGTAACCATATATGTAACAAGGGGTTAATATCCAAACTACATCAGGAACTCAAAACAACTCAATAAAAAGATCACAAATAACACCATTTAAAGATAGGCAAAGAAAAAACAAAACAAACAAAAATAGTGGGGCTGGGAGTATCCTCAGTGTAAAGGAATGGCCTACCATGTGCAAGGCCCTAAGCTGAATCTCCAGGATGGTGATACACACATAGAAAAATGGGCAAAGTGTCTGGAAAAACACTTATGAAAAGAAGATATATAAACATCCAAAGAGTATATGGAAAAATGCTCATTAATAATCAGGGAAACACAGATTAAAATGAAGAGTTATTACCTCATACCTATTAGGATATCTATTATAGAAGTATAAGAAATGACAAGTTTCGGTGAGGAGACAGAGAACAAAAAATCCCTATGTGCTATTTATGGCAGTGTAAATTATTATAGTCTTTATGGGAAACAACATAGAGTTTCCTCAAAAAATTAACAATGCAACTACCACACAATCCATCAATCCCACTTCTGGGTATTCACCCACAGGAAGTAAAATCAGTATGTGGAAGAGTCATTTATACCCCATGTTCAGAGCAGCACTATTCACAAAAGCCAAGACATGGAATCAAACTAAGGGTCAACTGACGGATAAATGGATAAGAAAATATGGTAACTCTGCACTATGGAATGGTATCCAGCCTTAAAAAAAGAAGGAAATCCTGTCACCCACCAAAGCATAGATGACCTGGAGTACATTATTCTAAGTAAAATAAGCTGGACACAGAAGGACAATCTGTGGGCACAGAAGATCACAAGATCTCAAGAATATGTAGGATCTAGGGGCTGGGGATTTAGCTCAGTGGTCAGAGTGCTTGCCTAGCAAGCCCAAGGCCCTGAGTTCGATCCCAGGCACCAAAAAGAAAAAATTATATATAGGCTCTATAAAGGTTTAGTGCAAAGAAACAGAAAGGAAAATGGAGATTACCAGAGCATGGGCATGGGAGAGGATGGAAAGATAAAAAGATATAAAATTGGTAAAAAGATATAAAATTTCAGTGAGCTAATAGAAATTAGTCAGTAGACCTATTGTACAACATGGTAACTATGTTGTATACTTGAAAATCGCTTGAAGAATACATTTTAAACAACTTCACTGCATAGAGATGGTAAATATGTGAGATAAGGTTAATTAGCTTTGACTGCGCATTCCAAGTTGTATGCCTATGTCGGAATGTCATGTTTCACATAATAAATAAATACAATGTGTATTTTTGAATTTTTTTTTAAAAGAAAGTGAAAAATGGATAATATTTCTGAAATCTCAGGACTTACAGACCCCTCAGAAAACACTGCTATTTTCCTATTTCCCCTACAGGGAAACATTCCATCTTCAAAGCTACATGTTCTAACTTACGTTCCAATGGAAACATAATTACAAATACAAATGCACTCCCAGAAAGTGATAGATGAAGTTTATCATAAAGTGGCCACCGAGGTGGGCCAAACTATGTGCGTGCTATTTTTAATTACATTTTAAATGATAAATTCTAAATAGCTGTAGAGCATTCATGTAACCAATAGTCCTATTTTGAATAAATCCACGTGTAGTGCCTTTTTGCCTTTGAGCAAGTACCTTTAAATTTTCTGAGACTCTGATTAATCCTCTGTGAAGTGTGGCAAACAGCAATCACTTTTGTGTTTTATTAAGAAGACTAGGTGAGCTATTGTAAGGAGTTTAGCATGGTGCATGATGCCTGAATAGCTCTAGGAGGATGTTAGCTCTTTTCTTGCAGGCACAATTGTTCTTGCTGTCGTCATCATCATCATCAACATCATTTCTATTCTCTACTAGTTGCCTCTGACTGGGATAAGTAACAAAGTTCAATTACTGGAAAATTGTTCTCTGAGAAGCTATAGCCAAGTTCTGAGCTCTACGTTCCCAGCAATCAGAATAAACAAATACAAAACTGGTTTTATGGCCCACAGTTTCTTGGCCTGTTCCAGGCACATGCTATGTGCTGTCACTCAGCACTAAGAGCAGTACCCACCTTCTGGGGAAGTAGGGGCATATTTTAAGAAACAACTTGATAGGATAGGGAAGTTCTGGGCAGAGTACTGGGGACCCTGGCTCTATGATCACTTCGCCAATTCTCAGCACAACAGCTGATCCAAACCTCTCGGTTCTTGGGCTCCGTCACATAAAACTTGGCAGAAAGGCCCTCAGGCTAAAATCTGAGATCAAAACTAGTACTCATGGGCCAAGTCTTTTGTTTGACATAGAGAATATTTTGAA
>PVJO010006156.1:0-91608 GCA_004026905.1 Hystrix cristata
TGTTTTATACTAAATATAAAAAAAGATAAGTACTACTATTTTCTACACCAGACATTTCTTTACAATAATGTCAAGTGTTTTCAGCAATAAATCTGTATTTCTTCCAAAGCTGAAAGAACTACCATCCCCTGGGTATTCATGAAAATTGCATAAATTATTATAGTGTAACTAGTAACAACTCCTAATATATTTGATACAAACTTAGTAATTCTTCTGGGACCTTTCATCCCAGTGAGCAAAGAGGCAAAATCCAAAGCCTGGATTGAGACTTTTCCAACTTTTTCAATCAGCCCATAAAGTAAAGTAAAAGTATTCCACAAGTTTCAACTAAACAAATACTTCCAAGCAAATCAGAGTATAAAAGGATCATTTTTAATCCTAAGACATTTTCAGGTCATGTAAAAATTGTTTGTCAAATATAATTGTTCTCTGTCCTTTTTTAAACATCATGATGTTTGGCTTTGAAATATATTTGACTATACCAAAATTGACAATACACAGCAATTTATATGTAGATTTCAAAATGGTGAGTACAAAGACTCAAAACCTCAAAGAGAGCCTGCAAAGCATAATTATGAACTGGAATACAAAGTATCTTTGGTTTCTGCAATCTACCTAGAGATATGACTAGTAGGAATAAAGTACAGACTGGCATAAATATTCCAATAACTACACCTGGGAATTCATTTCTATTTCTAAGCTCCCTTTTCCCACTAGGGAAGAAATAAGTACTCTTCAAACAATTTTTTCATATAAAAATAGCACCCTTTTATGTTGTTTGCTGTCTTACCAAGCATTTATGTGCTTCAGCATTAAACTATATGTAAATTTTATATACAATTATATATAATTATATTATATATTCATAAGTTTATAATTATATAATTATAACATAATTCATTAATCATATAATTTAATGTATATTGTATGTAATAATTATATGTAATTTTATATGATTTATAATTAAATGTATATGTATAAATATATGTAATTTTATATATAATTCTGTATATATTTATATATATAAATATATAATTTAAGACAGGATGAAATTCTTTGTGCTTGATATTTTTAACCACATCTCTAGTTGAGGAACCTAAGTCTGAGTTATAACACCCAAGTCACATAATTAGTGAATGGTAGACTTTTTGCAAAATTAATCCTTTAGAGTTAAAGTTCCATGCATTTTACAGTATATCAGAAAAAGTCCTAAATTTATTGTTTGAAAGACATGTTTGATTCAAAGAGAAGAGGGAGAAGCTCTCTAGGATAGCGCCTAAATAATGAACACTGAAATGGAGTATTTAACTCTTCCCCACTCACTGCTGGAGTGTCCCTGTGGGCGTCACTTTTCTCTGTGTCCTTATTAATACCTGATACAGTCTAAAATGATTACCCAGGAAGGTAAATGAGACAAACAGTTCTTAAAACAAACTACTAGGGGAAAGTGCATAAGTGACTACATTCCAACTTTAATTATCTTTCCTGGGGAGATACTGGAATCCCAGAAGGAATGTGAACACCCTGATACATCAAGAATTAAACTTACACTTATTGAAATGGCAGTGATTTTCTTCACCCAACAATAAGCTAATGGGAACTACACCAGAAGCTGCAAAATGGAAATGGAATTTCCAGTTTTGTTTTTAATAAAAGGATTTACTCTGCAAGCTTTTCACTTAATCATCTTCCTCTAAAGAATGTGAAGCTCCTAAGTCCTGCAACGGGATTCATTTCAAAGGATTCTAAATATGCTCTGGTTCCAAAGAACACATGCATTTAGCAGATGAAGATTATTTATCATCTTCACTCTCAAAAGTTGAGTTTTCCACTCTCAGGCCATCCGCTGTGTGATACCTATTGCTCGGAAGTCAGTCATCTTTTAGCTATTGTTTACTTTGGCCACTTACAGATAACTTGCACTGCTGGAAAAAAGAGATCTACAAGATTTAAAAACAAAAAACAAAACCAAACAAAAAAGTGCTGGAGCAGCAGTGTATTTGAAAATGTACCAACAGTCTGACAATTCCTAAAGTCGTGTGAAATGATTCTGGTAATGGGCAAGATAAAGTGAGTGGACTATAGTCTATGGCTTGCGATGATAATAACAAAAGATATGGACAAAATACAAAGGGAAATGATAAACTAAGCAATAACAGATTGAGAGGTCAGTCAAAACTTAGAGAAGGCCCAGGATTGTCAATGAGTTAATAAGTTTTTTCTTCCCATATTTGCTCTGAGAGCTAGCAGACCCCCTAAACTGTGCAGAGGGATGGACAGAAAAATCTCCTGAAGAAACTCGATCATTAAGGCAAGATGACTGGTAAAAGGAAGGTCTTTTTTTGAGAATGTGGTGGAAAGCTGCTTGGTTGCTTTTTTGTTTGTTTTTTCTTTTCTTTTCTTTATTTGTTTGTTTTGTTTAATTTTTTTAATTGGGTTTTTCCCCCCCTTAGTCAGTTTGAGTTCATCTCCACTTGACTTGTTACAGCAATGAAGATGTCAAAAACCCTAAATCTAATGAATCACTCATATATTGCTGGTGAGAATGCAAGATGCTACAACTACTCTGAACAGCAGTTTCCTACAAAACTAAATACACACTTTCCATACAGTCCAGTATTTTTCACTCTTGGGTAATTATCCCAGAGAAATAAAAACCCATGTTCACACAAAAACTTTCACAGAAATATTCATAGAGGCTTTAGAAGCATTCTAGCCTTCGATAGATGAGTAAAGCTTAGCACATCCATAGCAAGAATATTCTGTATAATAAAA
Organism: Hystrix cristata; assembly: GCA_004026905.1. NCBI lineage: Eukaryota > Metazoa > Chordata > Mammalia > Rodentia > Hystricidae > Hystrix > Hystrix cristata. The sequence continues at coordinate 2,776 of PVJO010006156.1, forward strand.
GGAAAATAATAATAATTGGATGGAGCTAAAGGAATTATGCTGAGTAAAAAAAGTCAGTCCTAAAATCTCACACCCTGTGTAATTATGTACATGTAACATTTCTTAAGCGACAAATTATAGAAATGGAACAGACTAGAGATTGGTAGAGGATAAGAAGTTGAGAACAGGATTTTATGAAAGTGTTTATGATTATAAAAGGGGTAGATGACAGATCCTTGTGATGGACCTGCTCTGTGTTTGAGTGTTATGGTAGTCACACAAATACAAACCTGAGAAAAATTTAATAGAACTGAATTAAATTACATGCACAAATCAGCACATTAAAACTAGTGAAATCTAAGTTCAGTTAGTTGCACCAATTTCCTAATTGCAACACTGCTCTATAGCTATGCATGTTATTACTAAGGGAAACAGTAAAGGGTATATGTAATTTCTCTGTATTACTTTTTACATTTGTGTGACAATTATCTCAAAATAAAAAAAGTATAAAATAAAATCGAAAACCTCTGAAAGAAATCCTGTCCAGGCATGTATATCTATAAGTTTCTTTCAAAGAATTGCCTATCTGCATCCCATAAGTTTGGGTAGCAGGCACATACACACACAAAAGTTTATAGTTAGTGTGCCATAGATACATGTATGCGTATATATGTGTGTGTGTATACAAATACATATATGTGTTATATATGTGTATACATGTACATGTGTATATAGAGACATATATATGTGTGTGTGTGTATTTTCTAGCCTTCCATCGCTGATGTCTTGCTTAATTTCACTGTAGTCAGAGAAGATAATTTGTAAGATTTTTAACCTTTTTAAATTTACTTAGACTTGTTTTATGGCATAACACTTAATCTTTAATATTCTGTATTTTATGGTAGTCTCTATCTTTTAATTTCAAGCACTAACATTTATTACAAGCCAATCCACAAATTTATATCGAATTGTAAAAGCATTGTATAGGTTAAAAAAATATTGTAAAAAACAAAATTGAGGGTTCGCATACCTACTAAAGCTGCAATAATCAAATATGTGTGATTAAAATAAAGACTAAGGATAGGCGTATAAGCCAATGGAAGAGAATTTAGAGTCCAGAAATAAACACGTATATGTGTGACTGAAAGATTTTTGACAAAGTTGCCAAGTTCATTTAATGAGGAATTAATAATGTCATCAATAGATGATGCTGTAGTCTGATTTCCACATGCAAAAGCATCGATTTGGATACTTACCTCACAACATATTCACAAATTTACTAAAAATTGATTAGTGAAGACATAAGTATAAAAATCAAAACCATAAAATTCTTTGAAGAAGTCATAAGAATAAATCCTTATTCATTACCTAAAATTTAACAATGGATTCTTGGATATGCTAACAAAAGCACAAACAGAAAGGTAAATTAAACTTCATCAGAATTGAACAATTTTACAAAATAACCATGACAAATGTGATGATTATGTACACAATGTACCGATACATATTCTTGGTAAAAGTTAAAAAAAAAAAACCAAAGAAGGAACTATATCTAAATAAATGTTAGATTGCCTAGTTTTTCATTAAAAAAATTAAGAAGGTGAAAAGATACAGAAAAGTGGGACAAAATTTACAAATCATACATCTGATGAGGATTTAATTTTCATAATAGATAAGGGACTCTTACAAATAAATAACAGAAGTACACCATGATTAAAATATGGTTTCAAAACTTGAAAAAATATTTCTAAAAGAAAATAGAAAACAAGCACAGAATATACAAATCAAAAGCACATGAAATACTACTTCACTCTCGCTAGGATGATTATAACAAAAAACAAGTAGAAAAATTAAGTATGTGTGAGAATATACAGAAATTGGAAACTTAAATGTGGTTAATCCAATTAAAAATTCTTATAATAATAAATAATAATAATGATAATAAATGTAAGGTGGAATAGCCACTGTGGAAAAGTTTGGTGGCTCCTCCAAAACATATTCATAATAGTCCAAAGGTAGAAACAAGCGAAGTATTAAGCAAAGTAATAGATGAATCAATAAACAAAAACGTGATAGATACATAAAATAAAATATCATTTGGCCATAAAAATGAATAAGTTCTGTTACCAGCTATAACATACATCAACCTTGAACATATTATGCTAAATGAAATAGGCCATAGACAAAAGAATAGAAATTTTGTAATTTTGCTTATACTGAATAACTAGCTATTATAGGCAAATTCCTAAGGGGAGATTATAGATATTCCCAAGGACTGAGTATAGAGGAAAATAAGCAATTATGGCTTAATTGCTACAGAATATCTTTTGGGGGAAAGAAAAACTTTAGGCAATAATGGTGATAGCTGCATAATACTCTAGGTGTGATTATTGCCACAGAATTCTATATCGAAAATGGATGATACAGCAAATTTTCTGTTCTATGTACCTTGTAGGGTGGAAGAACAAACCTGCAGTTACTTAACTTGGGAGACAGAAGAAAGACTTTCTGGGAGATGAAAGGGTCACCACCAGGTACTCTTTAGGGGTGATGAAAGTAGTCTGTATTTTGATTGTGCTGGTGGCACACAACTCTACATTTGTCCACACTCTTACTTACACATAAATACTTTATAAACATATGATGCTTTTATCCAGCAAAATAATCAATTGATGGTATTCATTTTTTAAGAGGTTTCCATTGATGTGTGGTATCTTTTTATTTTATTGGTATTATTCCCTATAATTTCAAAACATTTCCAAATAATATGAAGAAAAATACGGGTACATTAGCACTCTACCCAATATATAACCACAATTACAGACCGTGCACTCATAGCATTCATGAACATTGAACAAGAACATTATGATTAGGTATTTTATCAAGTCAAAGGAATTCTGTGATTCTTTGATGGGACGGGCTGGCTCGAGCTTCAACAATTGGCAGGCCGAGCCCATCGTAATACTTAAACTGTCACTTCGCCTCAGGTTCAGTTCTGTTGCTGTTACACACAATGGCCATCAGTCCTCTGAGTCTTGCAATAAATTGTTTCTGAAGTTATGCTACTAAAATTTTTAGTAATTTTCCTAAGATGGAAGAAGGGCTGTATTTTTTTCACTAAGATAAAATCCAGCTCTCGTCTATATTCTGTTTCTTCCTAAAGATTCATGAGCCACATTATCTGTAACTATTTCTGATTTTCCCTATTAGGAGTATTCATTTTTCTCCCAATGCATTTTTAATAAGTCCAATAGTGAAGAGTATTTCAATTTCAGTTCTTTCAAAGTGTCTAAAGTGAACACAGCTACGCCTGTCAAATCTCTCTCAGACTTTGAATTCTTCACCTGACTAAGAGTCAGCAGCCAGTAACTTCCAGGCCGCCTCCTTTTTCAGAGGCACTTTCTACATTCCACTTTTCACACCCACTAACTCTCCCTACTATTCTCTGTAGCAGAAGGCCCACACTGATGCAGAATTCATCTGTAACTGCCCATTTTTGTTTTATATTTTCAAACGTGTCTGGGTACACAGAAGTTCAGAATAACAAGACCCATTCTTTATTTACCATGATTTCTGATCTCCCAAAAACAAAAATCAAAATTCCCTGACTCACAAAATCACATGAAGTCATAAAGCTTCCGTCCAGTTGCATATGGAAACATCGATTTCATTGCCAGTCTCACAATAACCATACAAATTGATATTTGTAGTTGTAGCTGTGAGTTTGGGTGATCTGTAGTAAGTATGTCATCTTTATGGAAATCCCATTGGAAAGAAAACTCATGTGTATTCCTCTCCAGTACATAAGATCGCTTTTATTGGAAATATTGTTCACTGAACTGAAACTCTCTGCACTGTGATTTATTGTACTTCATATATGGATTTTACAGTTATAATCTAATGGTAATAGAAGCAGAGTTATCTACATGCACGGAAGGCCTTGTAATATTCTTCTCTGTCTTCCGAGGCACAGGCCTATTACAATGTATTTACATCTTACACTTGAAACCTTTTAAGTTTTGCATTACAGATTCATAGGTTTTAAATTATTTTCATCTACTTGAAATAATGTGGACAAATCTTATGGCTCCTATTAGGCCTTTAATAGAGCTTCCTTCTCCCTACCATCAAGATAAACAAAGGTCCACAGGTAAAAATAATATCTAATATTATGTTCTTGCAGCATTTGTCACGCATGGGCACATATACACCGCGGTACTGCAGGCCGAGATATAAAATAAGATTTATTGGGAAAATGCACAAGCAGAGATACAGCGGAGTGCATGACTCCTCCATGCTCTTGGCACAGAGCAGAGAGGAAAGCTTGTGTCGAGCACAGCTGGAGCTCCTTTGTGCTCAGCTTCTGGCATCAGGCTGTTTTATGTTTGAACCAATTCAAAACTGCTGTGCCAGTAGCCAAAACGGAGAGGGGAATGTGGCATGGGCCGCAGAGCCTTCCAATTTTTTCTCTTCAGTCCACCCGCTGGCGCTTGGTGGCTCACTGACTGTGTCTTTCCGCTAGTTTTCATGAATTCCATTAGAAGGATTCTCGCATAATTGCCAGAGTTCTCCTGAAGCTAATACAGATAGCAAGCCCCTACTTGAAATAGTTATAAAAGACTTTTTTTCTTGTTCATCCATTTCTAAAATGGGAAATCTATATCTGCCACATTCTTTTAGCAGTCAGTGGTATTCATATTTAATTGAAGTCTGTTGTCTCTCTTTGTTCATAAGCCAGGCTTATCGGGGAACAAAGTTCTATAAAAAATTAGGAATCACACTTTTGTAATTCCTAGCAACACTGGGATAAAGAAGACGGTAGTTGTACCATCACAAGAAGCAAAGTCACTATCTAGGGTTCTATCTCTCACATAGCCACAATCTGAGCAACGTGTATTTCTTATTCTCCAAGGTCAGGAATGATTTATCCACCACTGTCAAAACAAACATGAATTTAAAAAACTGTCAGAGACAGCCAAACTGTTTATCCCCAGATACTCCTGGCTTCCTGCTCCGCAGCTCTTGGGAACACTGCTGCTCAGCAAAATAGATGAGACATGTGAGTGTGCAACTTTTGAATAACATCAGGCACCAGCCTAGCCAATCTTGCTACTACAGTGAATAAAAAGGCTTCAGCAGAGGACTAACAGAGGAGTTGATGAACTCCAGGGCCATTGCAGGCAATTACGGCAGGTCAGTTACAGAGTGGGGTCAAGCCTGTATCAACGAGCAGTGTTAGAATTGATGGTCATGTGGTCTACTGGCTGCTTCAGTACAGATCATTTCTTCTAAATGTAGTCACTTGATATGGAAATACAGGTACTTTAAGATTGAACCCAAGATTTAGTTGTTCTCTTTCAACAGAAGGCAGCTGCAAAAGACAGTTCTATTTCGCCTTTCACAGTTCAGTCATGAGTGGCTCAAAGTTAGAGCATATATTTAAGTCAGAAAAACATATGAGGCATGTTATGTAGATGATTATTTTGGCCAATTTCGAAAGGGCCACTCCATGTTCAGGAAGACTAACGTTGTGGAGACAAACCCTGTTCATGGGTTACAAGTGGATCTAACCTCCTTGGAGAAGGGGGTTTTCGCTTGTTGTTTTTGTTTTTATCAGTGATTCATGCTCTTCACCAAAGTTAGAAATTTTTTTCACATGACCCCTACTGTGATAGCAGCTTGGGTAAAACTATGAGCAGGTCAGCCTGCTAGAAGTCAGCAGTAAATCACACGTTCATAAAGTTCACTAAGTCTCGGAAACTAATCCTGGAAGTTGATTTGTTGTATCATATGCATCTTCAAGTGAATGTTCTAATACTCACTTTTTCTTATGGTTCAGTACAGATGCTTTGCAAGAAAAAACTCACAAATCTTCTTTTAATAAAAATGATTTGCTTTCAGTAGGATAAAATTACAAATATCAGCTATTGCTAAATATCAAGATAAGATTCTCAAGTCCAAAAGCCCAGAGGACGTTGAATACTGGTGGGGATTTTTGTTTACATGTTATCTTTTGTTTTGCCCTTGTTTGTTTTTATAAGGCACTGAACAACAGCAGGAATGCTTCCAGGGAATTTGGAGTCCGAAGTCATTTGTAACCCATGAATAGGGCTTGTCTTATTGCTTTCAAGAGCTTTCCAAAACTGTGCCCTGCTGGTAAGAAAGGCAGGAAATTTGTTGTCTAGAGATAGATATTTTCATACAATTTCTAAATAGAATGCATTTCCTCCAATATCCAAATAGGTCAAATATTTGATGGGCCTCCTTATTTCAGTAAGAGGCAAAAAGCCCAGCAAATTTTATTCAACCAATTTAAATACGGCTAGAGAGTACAGTCCAGTTAGTTGCCAAGGTAAGTGGTGTGACACAGCCTATGCTCACGGAAGGTCCAATTAACATTTAGTCACTTTTGTTTAAATAACATGTAATGTAGCGAGTTTTTTTTTTTTTTCTTTTTTTTCAGAGGGGACCACTCTCAAACCATCATCGATATCTTGGAATGTTTAGATCCATCTATTGGTCCACATCATACTCAGGTTTGTCCAATTTCTAATGACATTTCCCAGAGACGCTTGGGAGAGTAAAAACATATTGTGTTACTTGTCAGGTAAAGGCAAACTGATTTGGGGGCTGTTATTAATGGGCTACGGACAAAAGCAATACCCAGGGTTCCATATAACATATCTTTCATGACATGTATTTGTTCAGTCATTGTAATGGAATATGGCATGACAAGAACAACAGTTTCTTTCTTTCTTTCTTTTTTTTTCTTTCCAAGGCTTAGTAGTTCACAGTGAGTGTCCATGTACTAGTGACTCTTAATGACTTTTCACTGACCAGAATGAAGGATTGTTTTATAGCACTACTCCCTGCAATGAAGCTTGCTTTGTAGTGAGAAGTGATATTGTTTCAATTTTACAACCATCAGGAAGCATTATTTACAATCATATTGGAGTCAAACTTTCAGCTGCTAGAAACGCCACCAACAAGAGTCACACTGAATACATTTGATCATCAAGTCATACACCTGTGCTGTCCAGAACACTCGTATTAATCAAAAGTCAGGATACCGGAACAAGCCCAGTCCACAGCCCTTTCCCTTTCTGGGGTCTACACCCAACAAAATAATTAACAATCATTAAAATATGACTTACTTGAAATTCCTTTAAATACAATAATCTGGATTTCTATATCAATGTATTAAGTTATCTACATTTTTTTTTCACTAAAAAGACAATTAAATATATTTCAGGTATTCTTGTCAATTAGAATGGATTCATTTTGGAGCAGGCCTTGTCTTAGTTCATTCCCAGTATGTTTATTCTCCAGAAGTATTTATCTTCCCCCCACCAAAATATTGCTAGCTCTTACAATATTCTTCAATCTCTTTTTGGCACCATGATCCTCAGAGATAGTTGCAGCTCAGTTCCTCTCTCTAAGTCCCTCTGGCCTTGAGCCATTTATGTTAAAAGAGATGCTTTCCACTTCCCAGACTATCCTACACCCAACACCATCCCAACTCTCCTAAGCTATGCCTACTTCCCATTAGTTACTGACAGTTTCATTAATTTTTTTTGTTTCTTTCATACAAATCCACCACTAAAATTTCAGATCATGAATTTTGCTGCCATGTTCCCCAAACACTGCATAGATCTAAACAAACACTACAGAGAACTATTCACCATAGAACTTGAAATGTCATGGTTAACTCACCCAATGAAAGTCTACACGATACCTTGACACCAGCTACCCATTCCGCTTTCCTTCTTCTAGGAAGGAAAATAGCTTAATTCTGACATTTTCCAAAACACAAACCCTAGAATGGAATGGTATCTGCACCTTCAAGGTTGGCTATTATTGCTCAAAAGAGCCCCGCCCCCACCATAAATGTAGAAAAAAGAAAGCATTTTAAGGAAACTTGGAGACAGTAAGATAGGTGGGGTGAGGAAAATGCAGGCCATCTGTATTTAAGTGACTTTACGGAAAGGAATAGTGAATTTTATCTTTATAATAAGAAGTGTTTTTACAGTTCGGAGCAAATATTCTTGCCTAAATTAGTCTCCTACAGAAACTGGAAAGTAGAGGAGTTTCTTCTGAGGCATTTCAAACCATTGGCCCTCAAATTCTAGAGAAAGACAATTTCCAGGTTGTAAAACTGGCAAGCGGCATTTAAGAGATTCATAGGCCAAAGGAGCAGGGAAAGAATTTGTAAGTTTCTCGAGTCAGGACTCAAATGCTCTAACTGATGGGGGCTCTAAGGCCTGGAGTTAGGAAGAAGCTCATTTAAAGTCGAATTAATCTGAGAGAAAATGTAGGAATTATTGGTCATGAGCTGCTTTCCTGGAGCGAACAGCCCATAATCCAGGTGCTAAGAATGAAGGTAGACTAGCTCTCGCTGAGTAAATACCTATTATTCAGAGGTTCGATATTCATAGACTCAGTAGCACTGAGCCTAAGAAATAAAGTGAGTGAAGAGTGGGGGATCCAAAATTTACCTTCTTTGAATAGAAAATGGAACGTAAGTCAAGCAAGGGAGTCAAACAATGTGTTACTTCCTGTCTGAGGCCATTACATTCTCCTGAAAGTTTCTGAACACGTTTCAAGCATATTTCTTCAAAGACTCTGTCATCTTGGGGCTGGGGATTTAGCTCAGTGATTAGAGTGCTTGCCTTGCAAGCACAAGGGCCTGAGTTCGATCCCCAGCACCACAAAAAAAAAAAAAAAGAGACTCTGTCATCTTACTAGGGTTTCTTCCCAAGTTATCTTGATCCAACCACCCAATAGCTGCATTATCATTGACTTGAGTGTTTTTGATCTAAAATTCCCTTTAAAATCTACTGGAGCTGGATCTAGTGGCACAGGATCGACCATCCAGCATACTGGGAGGCTGAAGCAGGAGTACTGCAAGTCCAAACATTTGAACTGTCTTCATTGACCCTGTTTTAAGATATATTTCTTAAAATGCGAAAGACGGGTCAGGCTGTAACTCAGTATAAAGGCCCTGGGTTGTTCAATCCCTAGTACCACTTTAGAAAAATTATGGGAACAGATTTAGTTAGTTCCTCCAGATCAAAGTCCTCAATTCATTGTGTTTGACACATTTTTCACAAGTCATTTAGTCTCAGAGGCAATGCTTTCCTGCAGGTCAAGTGCAGGTCATTGGTGCATCGAGAAGGAAGAGTCAAAAATTACTGAGGAAACAAAGCAGATGGGCACATGGAGTTGGGCAGAAAAGGAGACACACGAACACCCTCTAGCACACTCATCATTAACAATTAAATTAGTGGACACATTTGCCATTTTCACATTAACATATTAAAACTATTTAGTTTCATCTTTTCTAACTGGAATACTTACATATTCTCATCTACCTTTAATTCACATCCAATGCTGCCACTGAATTTTACATTTAGAAACAATTCCATCAACTGCTGTCTTAAGATTTCTAATGGCTCTTTCCAAATTCAGAATAAAATTACTATAAAACTCTTTATTGTCACAAAAAAGGAAAAAATATCTGAAACGTATTTCTTCTTCCTCATTTAACTCCAGTGGGTCTCACCGGCAGGTGGAAGGCATCCCCTACTGAAGCTTTTACCCCACAGAAGATACTAGTCACAAGCTGATAACAATAGTGTAAGTTGTAACAGAGAGTTTTTACTGTTATAGTCAAGCTCCTTTATCTGATTCCTCATATGAGCAGAATGTAAGCTCTTTAGGGATTTGGTACATTTACATTATACTTATCTTTATTTTTCACATTGAGTGCAGTATAGAATTCGCTATTATCATTTGGATCTAGGGCGGCCTCCGAAAGTCTCATGTGTTCAGAGGTGGGGCTTTTCGAAGATGATTGAATCAAGGGTCACTGTACTGATCAGCGGGTTAATCTGTAGCTGAATGTGCTGTTGGGAAGTAGGGGTCTGGATGGAAGAGGAGGGTCACCGGAGGCATGACTTGAAGGATATATCTCCACCCCTCATCTTTCCTTCTGTCCACTTCCTGGTCACCAAAATTTGAGCAGCTTTGCTCCGCAGCAGGTGCTTTGACCATGTCATATCTGCCTTGGAGTTGCCCGAACAGGCATCTAATTGTGAACCAAAATAAACCTCACCTCCTTTAAGTTGTAGGATTTGGGTAATTTGTCCCAGCAACAAAAAAATTGATTAAGACCAATTTTGGTTCCAGAGAAGTGGGGTTGTTGCTGCGACAGTACCTGACTATATGCTTTAAAAGTCTTTGACACTGGTTTGCAGGAATGGTTTGGAAAGATTTGGAGATGCTGGCTAGAGCTGTTCTGGAATGCTAAAAGCATAGCTAAACAGGAGACGCTGGTCAGAGCTCAGAAGACCACAATTCTCATAGAAATGCAGATAGGAAAGACCAGGACCAGGAGGTTTTTGTTAGGGATAAAGATTCCATTGGCATTTGGGCTTGGAACCTTGTGCGTTATAATCTGGCAGAAAGCTTGTCCACATTTTGTTCATGTCCAGAGACTTTATGGGAGACTGAGATTCAGGGTGTGAACTAATTATTAGGAAGAGGAAATTTTGAGGCAGCTCAGTGTTCAGGCTGGGAAACTGCTACTGCTGGCAACTTTTAGCCAGGTATCTACTGAAAAGCAAAAGCAAAAATTCCGTTTAAAAATATTTCAATTTCCCCAGAACAGAAGTATCTACAAAATTGTAGCACAGGAGAGCTTGGTTACTAAAAAAAAAAATCACATTAACCAAAAGCCAAGCACTGTGGATCATGACAATAGGAAGATGCTAGGGGGCATTCGGCAAATCAGGGAGACCTCATCATTCACTATCTCAAGGGTAAAGGTAAACCTTGAAAATCTTTGCTTCAAGAGCTCTCCAGAGATCCTAGCTCATTCAGGGCCAGCTAAGAAAGACTTTCTCAGAGTTCAGCCATCCACACTTTCAGAGGCATCTATAGTCATGGTCCAAGGGGGCCAGGCTACTGTTAGATCTTGGCATCATCTAGGTGGTACTTGTTTTACTAACACACAGAATGCAAGAGTTGCAGGGTCAAGGAGAATTTGATCCAGATTTCAGAAAAAGGCCTGCGAGACCAAGCAGTGTGCCCCTGAGAGGGCAGTGCATGAAGCTGTTGGAGCAGGATTTAATGTTTGTCCTACTAGGTATCAGTGGTGCTTTAGTCCAATTCCTTTCTATCTCCCTGTTTCTCCCTTTTGGAATGGGAATATTTATCTTCTGCCATCGTATGTCAGCAGTATTTTACTTTCTCTTTGGCTTTTACAGGGGCTCACAGCTAAGAGTTTACCTTGAGTCTCAGAGGAGACTTTGGACTTGGACTTTTCAGCAGTGCTGGAACTGTTAAAAATGTGAAGACTCTTAGAGTGGGACTAAATGTATTTTGTATAAAGAGATACACATGAGTCTTTTAGGGCTAGGGACAGAATGTTGTAGTTTAGATCTAAAATAGCTCCCCAAATTATCATGTGTTCAAGGGTGAGGCTTTCAGAAGTGGATTGGATTATGGGAGTACTGTTAGGAGGTGGGATCTGCTCAGAAGAGGTGGGTCATGGGGGGTCCTTAAGAGTCTATCTCCTTCTCTGGCTCCCCACTTCTCTGTCTGCATCCCCTCCACTGTGACATGAGCATCTTTCCTTCACAGCAAGCTTCCCATTATGGCATTTCTACCTAGGAGCCAGCCAACCACAGAATATAACTATGAGATAAACTTCTCCTTTAAATTGCAGGAGTCAAATATGTTTTCCTAGTGACAAAACAAGTGAATACAATACTGGTTCAGGGTTGCCATCATTAAGAGTATACCAGATTAATGAAGTTAAGTGTTAGTTAGTGAATGGATACATGACCACGGGGAAAAATAGTTGGAATTAACTTATAGCTCTGCAAAAGAGAAACACAAATAAGTCCTCCATGGAATCAAAGTGAGAGTGTAACATGCATTAACTAGGCTGAACCTCTGAGTTAATGAACCACAGATCCACCCTCCAGATATAAACATGTGTGTATCTACAACAACAATGCCACAGTCCTGGGGTGCTTTTATCTCATTCATCCACTTCTATAGAAAGTAGGAAAATACATTCTGTTTTGTTAAATCACTTTCCCTGACAATTTTTTTCAACACTCTAATAATGATTGATCTCCATCAGTTTTAGCCTTGAAATGATAAAAAGGATGGAACACAAACAATGAGCTGCCTGCACGATATTTAGGTGGAGAACATTCATCAGTGTGAACAGCTCTAACTTAAAAGCAGTAAGGAAGAGTAGTCCTACAAGAGCCAAGTATAGTTTTCAGCTTTAATGAAAAAGAGACAATTAGAACAAAGGCACTTGCTCACTTCAAGTCACAATTCATCAAACTGTCACAGACAATAAAATGCTACATACCTAATCTCTCCTGTTAACCATAATGTAGGCAATGCAATTACATTGTTGCAGCAAATTGGCAAGAATTAGAGAGAGAAATAATGTTAAAACCTTGTGAAATTTTCTGTTCCAGTAAATGGAATCGTTCATATTTAAAAATCTGATAAAGAAATATTATGCATTAAGTGAATTAGGAATAAATACATTTTATTGGGCCCATTTCCTCTCCTGAGAATTTTAGAGATATGTTTATATGTGCAAGGAGAAATCAATTAACATGACCAAAGCTCACTACTAAAATTAAAACCTAGTGATAATTTTACAGAAAATGGAAAGTTGCAACACAAACAATTTATAATATGTAGAAAGGAAAGAGTACAGGTAAATTTAATTCTAAAAGTTGTCAAAAGGAGTTAAGCATACTTCTTCCATAAATAGTAGATCCACATACACATGTAAAAGGAAAATGTACTTGATATGAAATTATACAATTAAATGTAAAAAAAAATTCTCTGACCATTGTTTTGCAAAGCTGAGTTTTTGGCACTATAAGCAATACAGAAAAATTAGACAAAACCCCCCACCTAAAGGTACAAACATTAAAGATTCGTGAAAGCCAATATCAAGGAAGGAAATGGATGAAGAGAGTCATGTATTGACCTGGACCCAAATCCTCTAATGATATATAAACAAATAATTGTGACTTAAATTTACTTTTCACAAATAGCAAGAAGATGGAGGGCATTTATTTCTGCACCTGATCTAATCTTGCCTTTGTTTCCCAATTGGTACACAGCAACAATAAGACTGCTTTCCTAGGTTTGACATTCTCATTTTAATTTAGTAATTATTCACTTAATTCACTTTTACCTTATCATTGTTATTTTTCCTTCCACAGGAAACCAAGGCACATATAGAGAGGCGGGGTTTGTAAGAGTTAAGAGATTTTGACTCCCTCTTTAATCTGTCTCTTGTCTTTGGATCCTGGCTGTTCTTGCTGTGGGTTGGCAAACTTAGTTTTTTTTTTTTGCTATTTCATCCCACTTTGGTTCTTTTTGCCATTTTAGTTCTGCTTTATTTTCATTTTAGCTTTGGCCATGTGTGTACTGTGCCCCATATGCTCAAATGTTTCCTTTCTTTCCTCTCCACTGCAAGATTGTCAGCCAGCAATATCAACCATCTGCATCCTTCTTAAAAAATCATAGAAAACATTCATTTCTGCCCCTTCCACATGCCACATTTGCCCAAACCACCACCAGCTCAACTAGCTCCCATACTCCTCTCTCCATTTCTCCCTCTCTCTCTCTCCCCTCAAACAAGACATCTATTTCTACTTTAATGTAGCCACCCATACTGAATTCTCATTTTATTTTCAAACAGAAAGTAGAACAAAAATATCACCCTTTTTTTTACAGTGCTGGGATCAAAACCAGAACCTTCCACAGGCTTGTCCACTGAGCTACATCTCCAGTTGTCTCCTTTTTGTTTCACTTGTTTGTTTGTGCTTTTCCTTCACAAAATACTTTCCTACCCAACCTCATCTATCCTATAATTTCCATACTGCTCTAGAGAACAAGAAGAACTTTCTGATACTATTTTTTGTTAGATAATGTGTACCATGTGTTATATTTCTTATGTTTCTTCCAGGAGGTATAAAACCACCTATTTAGCCCTAATTACGGACAAGTTTCAGGGAGAAGGAACATGTTTTTCCGTAAGTAAATGACATTTCTCCTAAATAGTGTCCTTATTAGATTCATAATTCATTATAAGTGTAGAATGGGAAGGCAATTTTAATGCTGTGAAAGTATAAATGAGAAAAATCATATTAACTTAGAAGAGTGGTGGCAAACCTATGGCACGTGTGCCGCAGCGGGCTGTTTGTATCATTGAAAGCTCTAAAAGGTTTGCCACCACTGACTTAGGAGATTAAAGAAGGTTCTAAAAAGCAAGCATCTTATTAGAAGTGTGAACAGAATTTTCAAACATTGATAGGACAAACATTAAAAATAAAAAAAGGGTTGGGGATTTAGCTCAAATGGTAGAGTGCTTGCCTAGCAAGTGCAAGGCCCTGAGTTCAATTCCCAGCATCCCCCACAAAAAAAAGAAAACATCAAAAATCAAAGGTTTAGTTATATCTATAGCAAACATACTGATTTACCAACAAAAGAGTTCTGTGGCAGACACAGATATTCGATGCTCAGACATTCCTTTAATATGAACTTCTGCTATATTATAGTACATTCAGTAGATAACTCTCAGCTGTCAGTTCCTTCAGGGTCAGCCTCGATTTCACACGTCACACCGTTTCAGGGCCCATATGCAGTGACCGAGTAAGGCAAGTTTACAAAGGTCCCCGGATTTGTCTGATATGATGTAATGTAACAGTCACTGCCTACTTCAGCGCCCCCTGCCAAGTTCTCTGGAGATTTGTGGAGTGCACATTGCTGGTTACTTAGATGACCAAATTTTGTCCCCTCCACTTCCTGTCATACAGGTTGCTCCTTCACAACTACATTGCACCTCAGACTTTGTCTCAACATAGAGGACCCAGAAGTGGGGTAAAATAAATTCTGCCATGAGCATGGCTGATTTAAACAGCAGTCATCAGACAGTGATAAAGCTACCAACACATATAGCCGAAGAACATCCACCCAGCAAAGTACAGTTAACACTTTACAGGTGGTGAAGGTATACCAGGGAAGATCATGCATTAAATCAAGTAAAGAGCAGGTGTAGCACTTTCGGAAAAAAACTAGAAGATACAAGGATAAAAGTGTGGGGTGAATATGGCTAGAAGCCACTGATGGTCTATTTAAAAAGAGAATAAGCAGCTAACATAGCAGGCAACAAACAACTAGGCATAAAAGCTTGAGTCCTTGTGGTTGTTATCAAAGAAGTTCCTATCACCTTCAGAGGCTGGGGAAAAAAAGACAAGAACCAATCCCAGGACATAAGAGGCTAAGTGGTTCAGTGCCCTCAAATGATGAAGGTTAAATGCCCACCTCAGGCAAATCAGTTACACCCCACTTAGGACTCTTGCTCCGTGATGTGAGATCCAGCAGTCATCCAAATGGAGTTAACTACATCCTCGTGGTGCACAGAGAACGCTGTGGTAGGTGTGCAGATATCCTACCCAGACTGTCCTTAAAAGAAGGGCTGGTTACAGGGACAGCGTTCAGCAGACACACTCTAGCTATTGTCCCCTTAGGAGTTTGTCTCTACTGTAGAGAGCAGGCTAACACGAGGTCGCACCCTTCCCAGGGCAGCCCGAATCCAGTTAAAGTTACTGAATTTGTAACTGAATTTGTAAATTTCCTCCAGAAGCCCCTGCTGAATTTCTGGAAGCTTTGTCAAATCTGTTCTGCTGTTTCTTCTGCCCAAGGCAATATTTTCTCCCTTTTTTTTTGAAAGTGGGTGTTGATCCACAATGCATATATCTTGCACCCCATACTCCAATAATAGCTTCAGATGAGGCCGGACCTCTGAATAGTTCAAATAGAAAATTGTTAATGCAAATATTAATGTGCAACATAAAGATCTTTGTTTTGTTGTTTTATTGCCTAGAGAGTACAGTTAATGAAATCTTGTTTGATCGGAAGTAAATGGGGTGATATTTTACAGTTCTGAGAAAAATAATTTCTTCAATTTTTATTTTTTATTTGTTTGCAGTACATGATGATTACATTCGTTGTGGGCAGTTAGTACACGTACGTAACACATATCAGTTCTTTTTTCATCCCTTTTCATCCTCTCCCTCCTCACTCTCTCCATCTCCTGAATCCCTTCTCATTTGAAAATGTTCTATCTACCTAACTCCTGCTATTTATCTTTTATTTTGTTCTTTATTTATATTCTGGGTTTCTCATATAAAAGAGATCATGTGATAGGTAAGCTTGTGTGTCTGATTTACTTCACTTAACATTATGGGCGCAAGGTGAATCTATTTTCCTACAAATGACTCAATTTTTGTCATCTATAAAAGCAGTCCATTTCTTATGGTACAAATGCTAAAACAAAATATTATATTTGAATCATTCATTTCAGTTTTCTTTTGAAATTTTCCATCTATTTGGCTCAGACTTAGAACACTGTGCTCAAAATAAATGGAAAGCCAGAAAAATATATGGAATTCTCTGGTGTGACTGACCTACGTGAGATTATGTTCACATTTATAAAATAGATAATGCATATAAAGTTACTAAGATATATTATGTGCTTAATAAAGCCTAGCTGTAGTAACAATTATTACTTTATGGACTTTCACTTTAAATAGTTTGCTTGGGGTTCAATGAAGGAAGCCATAAAATTGGAAAATCTTATTGGGAGGTAAAAAAAGAAAGAAAAGGTCTATAGACTTCCAACATTAACTCCTCAGGGAAATGAATAGGAACTGAAAATGAGCAGCCAGTAAGAAAAGGGAGACCCAATGGAGAAAAGTGCATCATAAGCCAAATGAATAGCTATGTTTGGTGGTGTGTGCCTGTAATCCTAGCACTTAGGGAATTGAGGCAAGAGGATCCTTGCAAGTTCTAGGCCAATCTGGACTGTATAGTGAGTTTAAGGCCATCCTGAACTACACAGCAAGACCCTTTTTCAGAAGCTACCCTCCCAAAAAAAGGTAAAAACTAAATGAACACAATGTTTTATAAAGGAGGGAATGGTCAAATGTTCAATCATGTAAAATGCTCTGAAATGTCAACAAGAATTACAATTAACAATTGGGCTTTGCAAAGTGGAGTTCAGAGGTCACCTTGTCAAGACATTTTTATAATGTAGTGGGCTCGACATACTGATTAGAGTAGGTAAGACAAGGTAAATTTATGCAGCATATATAAACAACTTTTTAGAACTTTTGTTATAAAGGGTGGAGAAATGAGAAAGTTATTGAAGAGAAAATAGGGAAAACCTTTTATTAAAAGATGGATGGACAGAACCCATCCATGAACTTATCTCCTTTTCAACCTTAAGATTCAGCATCATGACAATATGCAGAGCAGCAGTGCAAATACAGTATTTTGCCTTGCCACGCCAATTTTTTCACCTAGACAGCTTTTAACAAGATTTTAATACATTAATGTCACTTTCAAATATTCCTGTTTTTCAGTCAAGTACTTGAAATTATGATCCACTCTCTTAAACACCTGCTCACTTGTACTACTCTTCAGAATGGCTCATTGTTAAACACCCAAGTTAACTTAAAATCTCTTAGCAGGTTAAACACTCGCACTTAACTCCTAAAGTATATTAGATCCAAATTGAACATTAAGTAAAAAGCACTCAAAGCCATTTAAGGGTTTAGTGCCCTCTTAGAAAGGTATGATATTTGCAATCAGATATGATTTTCATTAGCTATTATGGAAGTAATCCACAGGGCAATGATTCTAATTGGTACTATAAGAAAATGTTTCTCTTTGGACAGGAGATGTGTCTAAGCAAAGGTTTAGGTTAAAGAAAATAGCTCCTTTACTCTCTGGGTCCGTCTATTTTTGTTTCTCTCTGGTTATTTATCCAGAAATAAACAGGGACTCAGGGGTGCAGGTTATATAGTAATTGACCCTCCCCATCAGCACCGTTTGCTTTCAGAGGAAGGTGAACACCTGATTATCGACTGCACCCCTCCCAGACTAGGCAGACATCTAACTACTGCTTTAGCTCCTGTCAGTAACTGCATTACGACTTACCTTTCCAATTCTCCATCCTGCTGCCCGGAGATGAGTTCTAAATGCCCAGGGCTCAAGGTGAAGAGATTGAAGCTCAGGCGAAGTTATCCCAATTCCACTGAATTTGTATTGTTAACAATTTAACTTTTCAAAGGATTTTGGAGTAAAGCAATCAACCCTCCGCCGGAGTTGGGCAGGACACGGGACTGAGATTGCTGAATCAATATGTGGAAACCTGACTGACAACTTAGGTAATTTGATGCAGGATTTGGGACAACAACTGGAGATAAATTACTTAACACAGTTGGGAACCAAAATTGTGTTCAGAAAGAGAGACGTATTTTCCTGAGAGGAGTGAGGAGAATTGCACTGACAGAGAAGTAACGGGCACAAACAAAACTCTTACAAATATTATTCCATATGCAGCCATATAAGTTCCTATGAATGTCTTTGAATTGTCTGTGTAGGGGGTGAAATGTACTGTGAAACATACGTAAATCAACAGTAACATAAATCTCTCTAGTCGGAAGTGTGTAACTATAGAATTTTTAGGACTAACGTCTAGGAAAATACTTATTTCATGGCGAGAAAAACTTAGTATATAAAAGTCATATTTGCGCTGTAAATCATGAAGCTATCCTTTTAGAATTCAATTTGACTTATGCCTAACCTGGATAAAAACGCCTTTCTGAAGTTTATTTGTAATTTTAACAAACTTGTGCCTATACACTAAAGGGAAGTTTCTCCCAAATCCCCTGGCCCACTTTCTGTGCCTACTAAATTACCTCTATAAAGCAACATATCCAGTAGTCACAAGATCTGAGAGGACTGTGTCCAGCTACCCAGCCAGCCCAGGAATGTGAGAGCTGAAGAGGAGGGAGGTGTGAACAGAGAGCACAAATCCCGTTTTCACAGTCACCACCAATTAGGAGAAGATGCCCCCATTTTCACAAACGCGAAGGGAACCAAAAGAGATCACTGTTTTTCTGAATGGCTGTGGCAAAGACCTACAGGGCAGGAAGGCAAGTACTTTGCGATACAGCAGAGGTGTTTTTAGATTCCGTCTCCCCTTTTCTAACAGAGGCACGCTCTCCTGAGAAGCTGCTTCTCTGGCAAGTCAGAGGCTTCCCATTGAGCAGAGTGGGGTAGAAAGAATAGGAGTCCATCCCATTTTGCATCCATGACTCATCTCAGTCATTACACCTCAAACTCTCATTGTGCTTCTTTCTTTCCACTTTCCCAGACTATCTGAAGACCTTGCAGGACCCATGTTCGTACACTGTATCCCATAACTCCGTAATCTATTATTTTTCCCAATAAATTTCCTCCCTCCTTCCCTTCCTTCCTTCTTTTCTTCCTTCTTTCTTTCCTTTTTACCTTCCATCCTTCATATTTACAGGGCTGGGGATTGAACTCTAGCCTCATGTATGCCAGCCAAGCACTATATCAGTGAGCCAAACCCCACGATCCCTATTTTACTTAATTTAATCAGACTTGCTTTCTAGTGTTTGCAATCAAAAATGCCCAAACTGATCCACAGGACTGGGACTGACTGGCCCCCATGCTGACAATTCCGTCATAGCCCTCCACAGACATACAGGGGTCTGGGTATGTATGGGCCCCTGTGTGAGCTCTCTAACACTTGTGGTACATTTTTGCCACTACATTTAATGTCTTGTATAGTTTGTGTGCAACGTTGTAGCAATAAAACTGATTCTTTTCCTTGATGTACTTGGTAAAATTGATCAGTGAAGAGTGTAATTAGAAATACCAAACACCTAGGAATATTCTAATACCTCTCCTTTTCATCATAGCCTTTATCCAATACTTCAACATGCTTTGTTTTGTTTTAATTTTTATCAGTATCTTTGCAGTACATTTACATTCCTTGTGTAGAGTTGGTACATGTCCATAACACATCTTAATTGCTTTTTTCATACCCTTCCCTCCTCTCCCTCCTCCCCCTTAATCTCTTGATTCCCTTCCCAATTGAGAAAAGAAAGTCTATCTTCTGACTTCCTATTATCTATTTTTTAATTTCATTATTTATGATTTGATTTTCTCATATAAGAGAAATCATGCTATATTTAAGCTTATGTGTCTGATGTATTTCACTTAATATGGTCTCAAGTTACAACCATTTCCTATAAATGCCTCATTTGTCTTTCTCTATGGCAGAGTAGTACTTCTAAGATTCTGTCTGGTCTATGTACGAGCCTCTGTTTGCATCACTACTGCTGTGGATGGCGGTCCTTTCCCTCCTAAGCAACTGCAAGAGCTGCCTGGCAATGCTGCTTGTAACTACTAGTGTTCGATCTGTTCTTGATATATTACCAACAAAGCAATCAGAATGAAGGAATCATTAAGCATCGCACACCTTATTTTAAATACTTCAGCAGAGGAATAGCTGGGTCGGATGGAACCTCTACTTTTAGTTTTTTGAGGAATGTGATATGTATGTCCAAAATATACCAATAAATCTTGGTTTAAAAATTTTAAAAATGAAAACAAAAAACAAAAAACTTCAGTAGAGTCCAGAGCTCTTAGGACAATGTTTAAATTGCCTAAGTGTCCTCCAAGGCAAGTAGTCTAGAATCCCTAACTCAACTTTTTACTTCATATAACATTTGTATTTGATTTGCATTTTCTCTCACTATCTGGAAGAAGCTGTAGTCTGCCCCACAAGGCATCTGTACTGACCACTACAGCTTTTGCCTTATAGTCTTTGACACATGAAACTCTTAAACAATTTAAAGTTAAATATCATGTCCCAAGAAAACATTTCTGACTTTTATTGACTAAATCAAATTCCATAAATATTCTTTCTTTGAAACTATAAGCTTTTCATGAGACCAGAAATCTCAGTTATATTTGCATTCATCAACCTTTAGTCAACTTAAAAGGCAAATTGAACAACACTATATATGAGAATGAAGAGTTTACAGAGGCCTAAGTGAGGATGGCCACCCAGAAAAAAAGATATTCTATTTGTCCAGAATAAGTGCTCCAAAATAGCACATTGTTTACAGATGAGGAAAAGAGAAGAGTCCCAGCAAATCTTTGTTACAACCTCTTTAGTCAACATGACAAGCACAGGGTGTTGACCGCTCATCACTCATGTTACAAATCCTAAGTAAGACCTCATAATAGGAAAGAATAAGGCATATTCCAAGTTCCTAGAATTGAACTGACACATCTACAGGGAACTAAGTTGAAGTAGTCAGTGGTTAAAATAAATTAGATCCTAAGATTTTGAAATCCAGGAGGATGCCATGGCTCTCCCATGACCCATGTCTGCCAGGCCTGATAGATATTTGCAGAACCTCTTTTTTTTACTTATGTCTTCACATTGTAGGGTTATTTGGTTAATTATGATGCTTCCCACCTACCAAAAATGTACATGAAAGTAGGAACCAAATCAATTGCTTTCATCATTGTTTCTCTAAAACTATGTTTAGTGTCTGACCCAAGTTAGATATGAGGTAAGAAATTAGTAAGATCAGCCTTCCTAGAGAAAATAAAAAATTTTTTGAGGACAAGGACTATAATATCTAGTGCAGATGATTAAAAATATTTGCTAATGGATTTAGTAAAGGAAATTTCCACCTTGACTACAAATGAAGGTTCTAAACACTGTCGTTACTACTCAACATAATGTAAACATTATGGCCACCACATGAGGCTCTATAATCTTATGAAAGTTATTATCAGATTTCTTTTGTTTTATCAAACTTAACAAGCCAAGAATAAGTCAGACAAATAAGCTTAACTATTACATCATTTCTTTTATGTGAGAAACCAAAAAAATATAAAGAGCAAAATAAAATCTTATAGGAAACAGGGAAACAGATCTGTTGCAAAAAGGAAGAGCACCAAGAGATGGAGGGAAAGGGAAGGGATGGGAAGAGCATGAAAGAAAGAGTTAAAATGTATCATGTACACATGCCATCTCCCCACCATAAGTGTAATCATAGTATACTGAAAACATGTACTAATAAGAAAATTAAGAAACACTCCTTGTTATACTTTTATTTTATTTTGATAGAGAATATTTTAGAAAATGTGAAATAATCAACTTCAGCAAAACAATTAACTTTTCCATTAACAGACTACTTAGTTTTAAATAATTTAGACACAAAAGCATAAATTAAATATTACTCCTATCCTAATTAACTGCCATACATATGTTTCTCATTTTCCCGTGGCAATCCAGTAGTGTGGTTTTAGACTAGGATCTCGGCATTTCAGCCTGGGTCCTCCCAAGGACCCTGTGCTTGATTAGCCTCATTTGGTCTGCTCTCAATTTTTTAAGGTTTGCCCCATGTCCTCTGACATTAACTATTGTTGGCAGTTGTTTCTGGCTGAAGATAAGCCACTTTTCCAGTAACTGGCAGTGATCTCATCTATACAGTAGCATTTATACTTTGATAGCATTAAATCTCACTGAATTTCATGGATATTCAAAAACAAAAAAATGCTTAAGTAAACCAGAGGAACCTATATCCATAAGATGCATAAGGTCAGGAAATACGTTTTCATTTTGTATATTTTTATACACATCTGTCCCTTAATAAGTGTTTGTGTGACAAATAACTACATTGTGAACTAAAGCATGATTCCCATCCTTGTCAATTCAAGACTATTCTTTAGGACTACTTATTTCCCAAACCTTGGATAAACAGAATGCTGACCTAGGCCTTTTTTTACAACTTAGGTATTAAAATGTGTCATGGATAATCAATTTTAGAGAGTTAAACACATTTTGGGGTTCAGTAGTCATTATAGCTGATCTAGCTTGCCCTGACATCCCCCAACCTGTCCTAACTGCATTAGAGGTCACCTTCCTCAAGTGACTTTGTATCGAAAGGTGCCTCCAGATCATGGACATATTCTTAGAGAAGATGTTCAGTAAGTAATCAGTTAGAAGGAATATTTGCCTATGTTGCTATTTAGCAAATGTATGTTCTTTATTGGTTAATGTCTACATAACATTAAGGAAAGATAATCCATTCATATATTAAGCTTTAGCTTGTTTGATCAACAATGAATAGGGGTTATCTCTCAAGTGAGAATTGAAAGAGGCCTTCTTCCCTCAGGCCTTACCAGTGCTGGACTGAATACAATGAGAATGCACTAGGAAAATGATTTTATGGTCTCTAATTTTATAATTCATTGCCAATTGGGGTTAATCGGCAATGGCAATACTGGTGCTTGGTGGCACAGATCTCAACAGGCACTGCTAAATTCTCTGGCGTTGGGGTTCCATCCATCTGTTACAGGCAGAGGACAAGGTCCCTCATTGGAGAAGGTACATCTAGCATCTGGGGCTATTCTCAGTACAAACCACAAAAACTACGATTTTAGAGTTCTGTGTTTGTCTTTGCTCCTTGCTTTCTTAGGTAAGATAGGTGGACGCATAAAATGTTGAGCAGGAAGATTTACGGCTGAAACATGAACAAAAGCATACAAAGCAGAAGCTATTTTCTTAGCAGGTATTTGAATCTTTATTTTTTTCTCGCAAAGCACAAGATATTTATTCCTAGTATTTGGGATATTTTATATGACTATGGTTCTATTCTAGAAGCATTTTGTAAAATTTTTACCTGAAGAAAGAAGTAAAAGCAATTGAAAAATTTCAAAAATACAGACAGAACTTAGTCTCTCATGCAAATTTTCATCCCAGATGAAATCATGCCCAGATCTATGCAATTCTGTGAGCCAACAATATTCTTTTTTTTTAAAACTTCAGTTAGTTGGAATTGGGTTTTCAGTACGTATAATTGGTTTATGATCTACCAAGTATGACCAAGGCAAACATCTCCCAGTTGACTAACCAAACACAAACGTACTCAGTGTGTGAAACAATCCTTCTGGTCGGTTCTGAGAACTCAAAGACCACTAGAGGGAGAGCAACTGGAGAGCTTTCTGCGCCCTCCTCTTCTTTCTCTTCTTACCTCACATAGTGAGACGACCCTTTGATGCTGCACTCTGACTATTTGGAAAGATTTAGGCTGACTCCTACCAAAGACAAGCGGATATAGTTGTTGTCAGCTCTGAGGTTATACCAGAAAAACCTCAGTATTTTCGTCACAGTCCAGTGTGAAGCTAAGTCCCTGATACTCTGTTGAAGAAGGTGCACACCACTGGGAAAGATGTAGAAGAAACCAAGGCATCATGGGAAAGTAATGCCAAAGGAAAATAAAAGAAGTATCAGAGAAGAAAATGGTTTCAAAGTGCCTATGTGATCTAGGTGCCCCCTAAAAGTTGACAATCTAAAAAGGAAAAGATATTTTGTATCAACCAGTCTCCACGCACATTCTTTGTGTGTGTTTGTGTGAAAAATAAGATTTCTCCTGCTTGCAGATTGTTCTTACAAAGACTTTTAAATTGTGTAAGACACAGCAAAGCAGTTAGAAAACAAACAGTGCTGGAACATGTTTAAATGTTTCTTCTCATTCTTTTAGTCTTGAATCTCCTTTTTGGCTCCCTGGGGAGGTGCTTTTGCCTCTTGTATAATAAATAAAGTATTATATCTGAAGGCCATATAGATATGTAATTCTTTCCAGTAAAACCTTAAAGTGGAAAGAAAAATACCAGTTGTACTTTTTGTTTTTGTTTTTTCACATTTCCATCATGAACTCTATACTAGAATCTATATTGCACTAGCATATAAAGGACAAATTTTTTTCCAAGGGGAGGCAAATTTCTTGTTGCTTGTCAGCTTATATAACACTTTTTGTCTCTCCAAATTTTTGTGCTGTGGAATTTTACTTAGAAGCTGTACTAAGAAGTAAAATCTTTATTGTCGATTTTAACTACAGTAATCATTTATGACTAAAATAGCCAAACATAAATATAAAGGGCACTGGTAGCTGAGGATTTTATGAACAGATTCTAAAACAGCTTCTTTCCAGAGAACAGTAGAAATTTAAATCACTTTCTAATATAGATAATAACAATTCATGAAAACCTGGAGTGGGGAAAAAGGAAACGGGGAAGCACCATCTGCCCTGTTTGTAGAGGGCAGTTGTTTTTTCCTCACTTGCCAAGAAGAGAAGTGAACTGAAAAAAGTGCTTACCCAAAGCTGCCATGAGTATGTAAATGCTTTGGGAATTTTTCCAAAGATTTTAACCAAATATGCAAACCATAACAGATAGTCCCTGTGGCACCACTGATGCATGCTGCAGTTACACATTATAAATGGAAGCCAAATCACACACTTATGTAAAATGACTGGTATAGCAGAAAAACAAGTTATGTATTTAATAAGCAATCTCAAGCTTCTAATGTAGTGAAACCCACTTGTAATTTCTTTCATAATTTTTTTTTCCCTGCACACACTGTTCATTTTTAAAGCTCTCTACAAGGCTTTTATAGAAATCAACTTAGCCAATATAACATCGCTCCAATTTTCCTTGCCCATTTCTTTAAAAAATTGTACTTCCATTCACGAATATTTGTCATATTGAAATGCATGAAATATGGTTGTACTGCATTCCTGAAAGCATGGTTTTACTTATGAAATATGCATGTTACAGAAAGAAGCCCTCGGTATGTGTTTATATTCTATATAGACATGCTTTCTATCTTTTCCAACCTGTGGGATATATTTACAAACAAAAGGCTATTTTCATCTATATTTTGTCTACCAGAAAAGCTATTATACTTCCTCATACTGACATCTACTACCCTATGATTTTGATTGCCTTAATGAAGTAGTCAAGTGGGCATTTTTGAGGGAGACGGGTGCTGGGGATCAAACTAAGGGCCTTGTGCTTGCTAGGGAAGCCCTCTACCACTTTGCTAAATCTTCAGCCTGTATGTAGGCATTTTTTGCCAATTAAATATAAGGTTATCAATAAAAATTCAAACACTGGATATGACATTTTATTTCAAAACAACCTCCCTTTAAGTCCTCACCAGCAAACCAAAGCTGTCTCTTCAAAGATGAAACTAACCATTGTTGCCTTTGGAAAACTCACTACTTGCTGGGTTCCGTTACTAAAATATTCTATGAACTCCTATGACATTCATTTTTCTGTAAACAGATAATTACATAATGCTATTTGTAAACATGTTTACATGTGTCCAGATCCTCAGACTATATTTCATTGTTTAATAGGCATCCAAACACACTGCTGCCAGGCAGACAGGAGGAAAATGTTATACTGATAATTTATTTCCCTCTGGGAAAATATTATTAGAAATTATTTCTCTAATCAACTTTGAAAAGACAGAGTAGTGTTTTGCCAGTGTGTGCCTAGCGGCTTAGGTTTTCAGTGCATTTTAGATTTAGTTTTAACCTTGGCTTTCTGTTTGAGCCACAAACCATCATCTTCTTCCTGAGGACTTTTCTCCTCTTTTGCTGATTAGCTATAGAATGAGGAGACTCACCTGATGGGCCACATTAAGAAGGATGCTAAGCGATTTACAGGTCTCAGTAATTAATGACTATTTTTATCACAAAGAATATAGACTGGCTTCTTATACCTATCTGAAACTCACTGTAAGCCCCTATAAGCCTCAACGTAACATAATTGGTGCCATAGAGCTGAAAATGAGACGGAGGACATAATGCGACTTCGATAATCCTGCCTTTTGCTAGAGCAGAGCAGTAGAAGCCCTGGCAGCCTCCACTGTGGTTGCCACTAACATTTAAAGTCAGCAGCTGTCTGGTGTTCCTTGTACAGCTCACATCATTGTTTGTATACCTAAATAGAGTTCAAATGTTTTAAATAATTTTATTTATGAGAATTATTTACTGTTGTAAACAATTTGTTTCTCTGCCTTTTGGCTCTAATCGGATGTTTTCTCCAATTAGAAACAATCATGGACTGTGTACTTGTGTCAGTTTTTATTCTGACCACTCTGTGCTCGTAATGTGCTCTCAAACCTCCTGGGATGAACAAATAGGCTTTGCTTTCTCAGTGTTGTTATTAAAAAAAACACAAAACACCCTCTTGTAAACCATAACATGCTAATAATAGGTCTGGGGACTCAACTGGGAAAACGAAAAAGCCTCACATTCACGAAGGCATGCTAAGCGAGACCACGATGAGTGCTGGGCAATGTGTTTGTTTTAAATTTGCGACCATCCCCTCAAAAGCCCAGATGGCATTGCAATGTCTGAGTGGAAATAAGCTCCTGCTGAGTTTATACAATATGGCTGAAAAGAACACTCAAAAAAAAGCAAACAAAGAAAGAGGCTGGGAATACCTTCTAGAAGATTCTTAGACAAGTCAGAGTTATTGGCAGCAATCCGTTTAAATAGCATGCAATTCACTCATGTTCTTCCTACCAGGACTGGAAGCATGCTCCATAAAAACAGAAGTTGTTTTCTTAAGGAGGCTGTGTTTGGAGATCCACTAGCAGCATGTTCTATGAGTGTGACTCAACAGCTTCATGACACCTCTATGTGGCTATCAAAGTTAGAGAAGCTTTCTAAAACATCTCTTGAGTATATACCAGATATTCTAAAATCAAAACCATAACTGAAGAAACCAAATAGAATCAAATTACTCAAGGATGTAGTTAGAGCTACCGTAATAATATAGCAAAACCTAACAAGATAGAAAACAGTTGTGATTCAAATCTTTTAAGAGTTACAAATGATGAAGTCTTGTGCTAGTATGGAAGTCTAAAATATTATGTATTCAAAATACTCTAAACATAAGGCAGGGCCTTTAACACGAGATATAGTCTTTTGAAAGACATTGTCTCTACATAGTTAACTACTGCAGGAATCTCTAGTAGGGAGAACAAGTTCACAAGGAGTCGTAGATGAAAGCCCAAGAAAGATTACAACCGTTGAATGAAAAATGAAATAAAGGAAAAAATTTAATAAACAGAGCATTCATCATGAGAGAGCAGAGCAGGTAGTATTTGTTATTTTAATTTGACTATTCTCACAAGGTTAAAAACTCTCCTGTAACATAGACTTGGTCACACAAAATTTCTTTTCTCTAAACACAAAATAGAACAGTTCTAAGAGGCAAACTTGTATAGACAACATGACACAGGTGAAGTAGCATAGTGGTTAGAGGTGCTGGACTCTGTATCTAGATTTCCTGGGAGCAATCCTTGATTTCTCTAAATAACTTTGGGCCAGTTCTTCATTTAACCTATAAAACTGGGATAGTCATACAAAGTACTCGGTTATCTCTGAGATAACTGAGTTAATGCATAAACGTGTTTGGTAAACATATGTGGTATAGTACTAGTATATAGAAAGAACTTGACAACCATTAGCTATCGTTATTTTTATAACAAAGCTATCACTAAATAGTACCCTTCGATATGTATATATTCACATATAAGTACATTTTACATGTATCATTTGATAAACAACTAACAATCCTTTAAGATAGCAAGTCAGTATTATTTAATAAATGAGTAAATAGAAGCCCAAGTGTGTATAGTACTTTCCCAAAACCACATACTCAGAAAATAGTGGGGACAGAATAAAATTTACTTAATTCTGATTTGTACTTTAAAATACTTTCCTTTAACCACTCTCCCCCCACTGGCCTTCTAAGGGTTACTTGTGATTTCCTTCCTTCTTAAAAAGTTTTCTGTGAGTATGATTTTGATGAGAGTGATTTCAGTGGCAGAGTACAAATGAATGTAGGGACAAATAGTTAGAAGGGGAAGATTTGACCCAGAGCATGCACAAGATAAATTGAAGGAAGAACACAGAAAGGGTTAGAAGAACAAAGGAAGGTGGCTAAAAGCTGTTCAAGACATGCAAGTCTATCTGCCTTGATACTTGATTGGAACTATTCTGTGTCAGATGAAGCATTTTGCCTCAACTGATGTTGACAACTGTTTCAGGTAAATAACGCATGGCTTACTTTTTATTTAATTATTTACTGTGCCACAGTTCTATGACATCTTTAATGCAGGGTCTAGAAAACTACTGCTACCCCAATCTCTGGCAAGTGGGGGTGCAATCTGTGGCCAGCTAGTCAGCCTACTTTAAACACCTCTGTTTCCTTTAAGGTCTTTCAATATGACACAAGACGTAGATATTATAGCTTCCTTCTCCATCCTCTTCAGAGTTATTTAGTTTCACAACCTGTATATACTGTCAAAAGGATATGGGCTATTCTGCATGAAAATGTTGATAATATGAAGCATTATGCCATATGTTTCAATTATTGATTTATTATTCCTTCCAAGAAATTATTTCTAGCCAACCCTATCTATGCCGGAAATATCTCCTTTATAGTTTTATATTCTCCAGTGTTACTTCAGATGTTTTGAAAACATTAATGTCTTTTTGTTTGTTTGTTTGTTTTTGCAGTTTGGTACACCTGTATCTGATATAAAATGATTTCCTCATGGCATAACCTTGGCTAAAACTGACTCAGAACAATTCTCCACATTTTCTATAGGGTTATCATAGTATTACATGGTTCTGTAGCAACAATGCTCTTGCATTGAAATAATAATTCACACAAAAGGGTTGAAGATTATAAAATTTTTAAGGCAAGAAAATAATAGTATTTTCCGAACCATTCTGGCATTGAATATTCTTATGAATTTATTGTTACTTGTATTTATAGTACCTATATACCTCTTTCATTTTGCTTAGTTTCTCTTCACTCTCACATTTTTATGAAGACATTTTTAAATTTTGTGATTTATTTTGGTTATAGAAGGATCAGAATCAGTGAATATATTAATGAAGGCCACTATCTGCTCAAGAATAGAGAATATTTTCACATTTTTAACCTAAAAATACTTGGCAGTGGTCCTTGATTTATGTAGATAAACATAATTATATAAGAGCAGAAGTTCTCTGCTACTGAAAATGTTTGTAAGAAGCAATAAATCTACTTATCAATGATATTATAGTGAGGACTTTGACTCAAGTGAAAGATTAGATGAAGGGCTTTCTGAGATTCCATAACTCTAAACTAAGTAACTCAGGGAGGATCTGTCTCAAGAGGCGAGCTGAGAAATTTTGAAAGGACCGATAATTTTGTTATATTTTTCTATCTGATGTTTGGAAATAAAGTTATTAGATAAATGTTGGAACGCTATAGAGTTGATTTTGATATTCATCAGTTACGTGTCATTTTCTATTGATAAAATTAGGTTAATAATATATATTCTCTATGGTTAACATAAGCACAGAGTGAGATGGCTTTTTATTTTCAATACAAGTCCTTTCATAAAGTGCATGCACAACATACATGCACATTAGTAGAAACACAAGTTTAAATAGTCAAATTAGTGAGAATGTTTAAAAAGTTACAAAATGTGATTGTTCCATCATTGTGTGTAGAAATTACACATGTATAACATGATTAAGCCATTTTTATCAGATCAATAGATTCCTCCATGTTTTGGTTATCACACCTTGATCACTTAATATTTCTTTGTTTATTGTATAAAACTCATTTGTCTTGACATTCTCCGAAATCATTTTAAAATGATGAAACGCACTT
Source organism: Hystrix cristata (assembly GCA_004026905.1). Taxonomy (NCBI): domain Eukaryota; kingdom Metazoa; phylum Chordata; class Mammalia; order Rodentia; family Hystricidae; genus Hystrix; species Hystrix cristata. The sequence goes on from PVJO010006156.1 coordinate 33,241, forward strand.
TTTTTGTTGTTGTTTAGTAGTTTTACCTTTTGGAGAGGTTGTAAATTCAGAGATCATGACTGTTTTATGGAGGACCTGAAGGAAGTGGGAGGCAGAGGAGGAAAACGGAAAGCATTCAGTGGAAGGAAGCTATTTAGTGTTGAGTACAGAAGGAAATATTAGCATGTACAAAATGAAGACAATAAAGGCCTGCAAGGAGCAAATAAGCACCAGACCTCAAACACTAAATGGAAAATTAAGAAAACTGGAAATCCAACAAAAATAACAATAAAAGAATTATTGAATATTTGGTGTGCAGTGGGGATCATGTCCTTTCGAAACACTAATTTTAAATCTATTCATATGTATACATTTGGATCATGGAATCTTCACTCAATCTTAGCTAAAAGGCCAAGAAGCAATGGACAATGGGATCTGGCCAGAAAGTTACCAGAGTAATCTGGTCAACCCATCTTCCTATATCAGGATTGACTCCTCTCAAGTGCATGATTAACACAATCCTCACAGACATGGAGTGAAAGAATCATTTGCCCTGGTTGTAAACCACTTCAAGAAATACTTACTTGAATAAAAAAATCTACTTAGTCTCAGTTTTATAAATTATCATTGGGTACTCATTAGTTTTCATTTATTAAGGCAGTGGGCAATGCATCTTTATTATATTTAATTTTTTTCAGTGATTTTTATTAATCATTGTTGAAAGGGAAGGAGAAATGAATGTCTCCAAACAGCAAATATCTAGTATCCTCTACTAAAGGGAGTCAATTCTACTCAACCAGTGTATAAACTTGATTCATGTCTTTATATTCTAAAAATAATTTATCTCACAATTAGTCACTTGATGTTAATAAAACAATTTGTTTTCTTACTTCATGAAGTTTCTTGAGTAGTACACTGACAATGCCAATTGTCTCTTATACCACTTGTGTTCTTCTATGCTGTCTTCCCCCTTTTTGTTACCTGAAGCTTGTAGATTCGAAAATAGAAATAAAAACAATAAAACGATTCTAGCTTTCCTGTCCCCTTACCACTGAAGATGGAAGGTCCCGCCTGCTAAGTTTCTTCCTTTTTCCTGATGAGGAGCATTCTGCAACTCTAAATATATCTTTTCATTACTGTAATGCAAAATTATGGGGAAAGTGGAAGGCAGAGACTACATGAGAGCCTGGAAGATTGGGAACATAATTTTCTGGAAATTTGGTAGACATTAAGCTATGGCACACCTACCACCATGGGCTATTCGTTACCATCGAAAGCTCTAAAATGTTCTCCCTCACTGTGTTAAGGTATGATTCTGGGTCTATTAGAGGTAGATAAGAGTGTAAGTATTAGAATAAATCTTTTATTTTCCCGTAGAGACTTTGAGGCAGGCATATAATAAATACTCTCTCTCTCTCTCTCTTTCTCTCTCTCTCTCTGTTACTTTTTCTGTTTCTTTTTAATACCCAAGCTTTCATTTTTACACTTCTTTTTATGGTATAAATTAGAAGGTACAACATGATGTTTTGAGACATATGTGTATATGTATATATGAGTAGTACAGTTAAACAATTTAGTTTATCCAAATTTCTCATGGATACCACTTCTGTGTGTGGTAAAAGCACCTAAAACATAGTTATTTAGCATAATGTTTAGTTGATACCTAGTCTCTTAAATGCCAAGTTCTCATTTTTAAGAGCTGAATAATGTTCCCGTGTGTGTGTGTGTGTGTGAGTGTGTGTGTGTGTGCGCGCGCGTATGTAACAAAATGTCTTTATCCAATCACCACCAACAAACATTTGTTTCCACAGCTTGGCTATTGCAAAAACACCACAAGTATCATGAAGTGCAGATATCTCTTCATATCACATTCTGTCTTTTCAACATGGTTTCCTTTTTTGTTTATTGCTTTTCCATCTACAAGGTGTTATTTTTTTTTGTATGTAAGTCCGAAATTAATTTATTTTGACATTTCTCTTTAGAAAATAGCTTAGCTTTGATTAACCAGGGCAGGACTAAAAGCTGATTGACCACTTTAGTTACACAACAATTATTTTTTACTACTAGTTTATTGAATAGCTATTATGTTATGTATGTGGGAAAAGAAATAGCAGTTGGTGGGGAAGATTCATAATAGAACCTATTATATTGGAACAAGAGGCAAAAGAGTACCAAAATTGTCTAGGAAACAAATAATAAATCTAAATGCATACATAGAGGGGCTGTGGGGAGAAAGGAACCCTCCTCCACTGTTGGCAGGAATGCAGACTGGTCCAGGCACTGTGGAGATCAATATGGAGATTCCTCAAACAACTAGAACTAGAGATTCCATTTGATCCAGCTCTTCCCCTACTGGAGATCTTTCCAGAAGAGTTAAAATCGTCATACCACAGAGATATATGCACAACCATGTTTATAGCAGTGCAGTTTGTAATAGGTAGGTCTTGGAAACAACCCAAATGCCCAACGACCAATGAATGGCTAAAGAAGATGTGGCTTTTCTACATAATGGAGTACTACACTGCCATAAAGAAGGATAAACTAGAGTCATTTGTATGTAAATGGATGTTCCTTGAGAATATACTACTAAGTGAAATAAACCAGACACTCATGAGTACACATCGAATTGTTCCTCTGATATGAGAAACCATAACTGTAAATAAGGACAAAGTAGTGTAATGGATATTATATAAAAGGAAGATAATATACAAAGGAGAGGAGTACTAGAAAGGGGGAAGGGGGAAAAGCAGGAAGGGAAAAAACGGAAAGAAAGGGGAAAGGGAAATTATGGAGAATTGTAAATAAACCTGCTGTAAATAGGGATGGAGGGAACAGAAGGAAGGGGAGGGTAGAGGGGGGTGAACCAAGAGACACCACGTACAGGTACAAAACAAACATGTTAAATGTGATCAATATATGGACAATGTACCAATACATGTTCTTGATTAAGAAATGATAAAAATAAATAAATAAAAAAGAAAAAAAAAAGAAACTATGCAGGCTAGAAACAGCAGTATACAAACTGTAGAAATAACAACAGAGATGAAGAAGAGAATCACTATGACATTGCAGATGTCTTACTGAAATGAAGCCACAAAAAGAAAAGAAAGAGATGTATCTTTACAGCCACAAAAAAATGAAAGCGAACCATAAACAATGAATAAGATGACTGTTTTCAGGAGGGACCACCCAGTGTAGATTTCACCCCTGTTTTATGTTTTAGTAATGCCCATCTATGTGGTAATGTTTGCATAATGTTGACTCAAAATTCAAGGTGAAGTGTAGGGCCGATCACATAAGATCTGTTCGGATCCGCTGAGGGGTGAAAGATAGTTTGTAAAACAGATTGAGAAGGAATTTGTGCTGTAAACAACCAGAAGTTCATGATGGGAAAAAAAAAAAAAAAAAAAAACTGCCTTAAGAAAATAAAAGGCTAAATTGTATCTGTAAGTTCAACCGAACTCCGGGCACAACATCCTGTTTTCTGGCCCACTGACTGGGGTCCTATGAACAGTTATAATAAACTGTGAGACTGCATGTCCACGAAGTGCTCCCTGACTTAGTGGCTAGCTTCTCTTCTGCAAGCAGCACCCAGGAGTGAGGAATGGAGAGAGCCAGCTCTTCTAAGGTCTTTAAAGTAGGCTGCAGGGAGAACTGTGGCACACCGAGCTTTCCGTCACTTGAAAGGGTTGTGAGAGCCTGGACCGCAAGCCGCGGACATGCACCACCTCCTTTAACACCGGCAGCAAGCCAATGTGCTGTGAGTCACGCTGACAGACAAAGCAACCGCGACTCAGAGTTTTGTGTTCCAAACTCCTACGTCGTTTGTTTTAAGGCCAGAGTTGAGCCAAGTCTAACACTCTGTTCTCTTTTTCTTTGTTCTATTTCAACATTGTCTTTTCAACCTTCTTTACTTTTTTGTCAATCGCTTTTCCATCTATAAGTATATGCCTCCCTAGACTTTATATATATATATTTTTTAATCAAAACTATTGTAAAAATGAGGGCATTTGTATCATCATTGCAATAATACACCTCAGGCTACCTCACTGGAAGGAAGTCTAAATCCTTGGTTGATATAAAACAAACTAACCGAACAATCAGACTTTTGTCCTAAATCCAAATAGCCAGAAATTTTCAACGTTCATTCCCCCACTCCCCGAGATTGTAATGCTATTAACGAAGATCCTAAATTAATGCTGGCTTTCTAAGGGCCTTCAAAGCTATTAAAGAAATATTAAAATGCTTTAATACAGTATCAGTAGTATGTACATTTCATTGCATTATAACACCTAAAACAATTTTCAGTTTACTTATGGTGCATGTTGTTATTCTCAACCAATTCCCTGATTGTGATTTATAAATGACAGTTTAATAGAATTGTCTTTATTCAAATATATAAGGTCACTGGACTTTTACACTGCTTTTCCGTACTAACATACTCACTTTTAAAGTCCTAGAAATTATTTTCACTGAGAAGAGAAACGTTCTAACAGGGTTGTAAAGTTTCCAAATATAAATTGAAGTAGAATCTACATAAATATTTAAATGTTCCTTGGCCTATCATTATCCTTGTGTTCATAGCATGAGATTCATCTACAAGAGGAATCAAAAGCTGAATTTAAATTCTTTATCAAGATAATTACCCATTGCATCTCATTTAGAGGGTAAGTTATTAAAGACACCGGGGTCATCTTCTTGCAGAGGACAGACATTAGCTAAAATCAAGGAATGACACTTCCTGTCATATCTTACAATTAATGTCTTTCCCTTGTGGTCTTTCTGCTTGCTTTCCCCCTGCATTAACCATTAGGTAGTTTCCACACTATCTACTGAGAATTGATGTCTGTTTACATACAGCTTGTTACTTTGAATAATTATGTGGCCATGATTCCAAAATAAATCTGGTGGGTCATATGGATATACCAGTATTCTCTGGTGATGTTTTGAAGAGATTCTGAGTGGACTTGAACTCACAGACTTTTAAAGAATTTTAAATCTGTGTCTGCTCTGGGATGTTGCCTGCCAGCTCCAATTTCTCTACTTTACAGGACTAATCTCCTTTTAAGGAAGGGCATTAACTTACCAGAAAGGCAACAATGTGCTTGTAATGACAAATGAACATGACTCTTTTCTTCTATTTGATAGAAGGGCACTTGTTCTGTGTAAATTGTGTGTTCTTTTGTAAACAGACTCTCCAGCCCTCTAGCTAGAGGAATCAATGCCCTGTGCAGATGATGCCAGACCTTTGTTCAGAAATGCATGTGCTTGATTTATATTAAAGTTTTGATATTTAACCTTCTGTCTAAACCTTAAATCAAGGCCCTAGGGCAAGGACAAATGTCTTCATCTTTTTAAATTTAAAAATTTGTTTCAAACTATAGAAGAGAAATTAAACTCCCAGAATGATTTGAGTCTGTGAGCATAAAAATAGCCCTCTAGCATAGTATGCATTTATAACAAGAGTCATAATCTAAGGATCAGTCTCTCAAAATGAGAATGAGAATCAAAGGGAATTACAGGGAAAAAGTTCCATCTGTAAAAAGACACTTATAAAGCCCTATGAATGTAAAATCCAAGTCAGCCCAATTAAAATTCAAGCTTATTTAAATACAACTCTATGCTTAGTCCTCCAACACACATACAAATATACACATAAAAAATACAATACAACCTAAAATTATGTTATTTAGATTTTTTAAAAGTAATTATAGGACTTAACTCATATAGCAGCTAGGGAAATTATCACAGGTTGTAGCTACTGCCACCATTAGAATTGGTTTCAATTCAGCCCTTAATGAGATCAGCAATTTCTATTCATTTTCATGGGTACCTACTCCTGTAATGAAAAGGATTAATTTGAAGTCCTAGAAATGCATCACCTAGCTCATGTTGGAGGGTAGCTAGTCTGTGGGCCATAAATATAAATTCTTCAAGTACTAGGTTGACTATTTCATTAAAACTGATGATGTTTTAGTATTTCATATGCAGAGCCGTGCAAAGGTTGTGTAAAGCAGGATTTTAATATAGAATGCACTTGAAGAGGAAAAGATGTCATGGAAAGGTGATCACTCTTTTCTCAGAGATGCACCAGCGCAGGTAGAGGGAGGATTCTCTCGTCAAGCAAGCGCAAAAGAGTCTCTGAATCCCATATCCAAGAGAGAGAATGCAAAGACAGAAAAAAGGCATTTTTGCCATGGTTACTCTTTAAAACCAGGGATACAAATTTATTCTATCTTACACTATGTAAAAAACACAATGTTTAGAGGGCAGGATTAGCGATTTTGAAGAAGGGAATGCACACAGTATGCATCAGGCCACTCCTTGGCACTCTGTGAGTTGCCCTGATCCAGTGAATACTCCCTGCTAGTCCTTCTCTGTCTCTGTAACTAACGCCACGTGGAGGGACAGCATTAAGAAACCAGCTGAGTCCCTTGTGAAACGCGAGGGACACAGCAAAATGGATAGCATCCCCAGAAGCAAATTCTGTTCCATTCCCCGAAAATTCAGCCATGGATGACACTCTTTGTATAATGTAAGTGATGCACATACGATGATCTAGCAAGTAATTTGGTTCCAATTTGATCAATTCAATGAAGAGGAAAAAAAAGACAGCCAATTTTGTTTCATATAAAAACAGGGGCAATTGGTGTCCAGGTGTTTTACATTTTAATTAGGAGTGTTATAGACTTAGGTTTATCTGATTTGTTTTCTGATAAAAGTTGATTTGAATTTCAAGACTTGACCATTAAAAATGTTCAAAATACCACAAATTATTTGTAAAATAATGATATTCCATCTAATTTTAAAGTGAAATCATGAAGAAAATGATTAATTGTGTATTTATTTGAAAATTATTTTCAAAAGTTTTTAGAATCTTAGCATAGTCCTCATCATCTTGCAAGTGAATAATAACATACTGTGATCTTTGGCCCTGCCACAGTAACTCTGCTTTCAGACCAGCGTCCTCCCTGACATCTCTAAATCAATAACAAGAGAAGATCACCAATAAGGGTGCCCCGGAAAGTAATCAGCCACAATGTACTGAACCCATTCAGAGTTATTGTTCTCCCTGGCACCAGACAGGTGAACAAGGCGGGTAGGTAAATGATGTATGAATCCTTCTGTTGCACTGAGCAAAGGTAGAGTGTTAATCTTTCTAAATATTTGTAAGACTCCTGTCACTTAGATATATAATACTCCAAAAAGACAAAGGGAAGAGTATACAAGGGAGGTTTTTTTTTTTTTTTTTTTTTTAAAGAAGCATCTTTGAAGCCATTGTGCTAAATAGTAGCGGGGACGGGTGATGCCAAGGTTGAGTAGCTCTGGATTCGTTGGTGCATGTAAAATGAAAACAGCACATTAATTTAATGAGAAAAGAACAAAAAGATTTCCAACATAGCTATTCCCATATTAGAGGACAAACCACTGTGGCTTTTGTTACTCCCAAGTTTTCAAATACCTGTTTTATTAGTGCCATATTAATCAAAGCTAAAATTGACAAAATATTACATAGATGGGAAAAATGCTCATGTATTTAAACATCCAAACTTGATTTCTAAGAGAAAATATTTATTCTAGCTTTTGCTAAGTACATTCCATTTGACTATTGACAATGAAGATTTAGACTCTTTAGATAGTGAAGAACCTGTAAAATTCACCTAATCCAATTCTGTCATTTAAAATACTAGATCTAGACTTTAGAGAATGGCACAATATATCACCTAAATAAAGTTCTAAAATAGACCACAATTTTTGTCCATGATATACAATGCAGCAAGTAAATAAAACTATCAGTTAATGATTTTTGCATACATAAGCATTGGCCTTTTCTGTATTCCTTTTCTCACTGTAGGGGAGACAGAGATCTTCTTTGTCCCCCTTTAGTTCTTATGTTGTCTTATTAGCTGGGTGAAGGAACATGATTAATACAAGAGTTGATTAATAAGAGAAGAGTATCATTACATATACATGGCATTATGGACTGTATCTAGATGTCCCCCCAAAGTCTTGTGCACTCATATATGGGGCTTTTGGGAGCTGGCTGGACCGTGGGTGTGGGCTGCTAGATTAGGGTGTGTGGTGCTAGGATTAAGGGTGTGTGATAACCAAACTCTCTTAGTTAGTTCTGGATGTTGATAATGGAAGTCCTGTCCTGGTTGTGGGCAGCACCAACCAATAGGGTTGTAGTCTGATGGAATATAAAGGGACAGAACAAAGATAGGGCTGCTGCTGCTGCTGCTACTACTTGCTGCTTGCTGCCTCCCACTTGCCCTGCCATGAACTGTTTCTCCTCCAGGATGCCTCTTTGCCATGTCAGGCTGCCATGGAGCCAGACAACTATGGACTGAGACCTCTGTAAACTGAGCCAAAATAAACTTTTCCTCCTTTAACTTGTGTGTGTGTCAGGTGTTTTCTGCCAACAATGAGAAAATTATCTAAGACACAAAAGAATTAAGTCCAAAGATATAACCAAATAATGATGAATTTGTACATTTTAGACAAAGAACAATAAATTTGTGAAGAAATTTAGTCCTCACAAATGGTATCAAGACTAGGATAGTACATTCTAGGGAGGTTACCATGAGATTTGCGATAGGAGGTTAGAAGCTAAAAGAAAATAAGGACTAGTTCAGTTTGTCTGCTCGTGGTCACTGCAGCACCAAATATCAGGCTCTGTGATCAAGGTTATTTTCCAGCCTTAGTATGTGAAGGGTATTACTCTTCATAAATATGATTTGTTGCACATAACAATAAAAAGACCAAGGGGCCCATTCTGAATGTGAGCTTCATCAGGTAATCTCAACTTGAAATAATATAATAATTTGGCAGCATATCCTTAACTCCTTCATTATATATATGTATGTATGTGTGTGTGTGATACACACACACATACATACATATATAATACATATATGTATATAATTTTTTTCACTTCCTTTAAGTGGTCAGGGCAACATGTGTAAGTGATAAGAGCTGGTTAATGTCAGACCTGGTTCCCAAATACAGTACTTCTAACTCCTAGGACTATAAACTCAAGCAATTGCTTTATCACTCTTATACTTCGTTCCATCCATGAAATGGGATGAATAATTCATAGGATGGCTATAAAGATTAAGTGAAGCAATATATGTAAAGTGGCTAGTGCGTTGCAAGCACTCAATAAATATTAAATGTAGTATATTTATTTCTACAGGCACAAAATATTTCAGTGAGTGAATAAGTAAAAATCAAATTTTTCTTAATTTTTACAGTGCAGCTAGGCTTATTCATATTTGGAAAAACACGGCACGAAAAGATTAGGAGAAATCAAAGATGCAGGCAAATGTTAATCACTGTAATTGAATTGCCACTTGTGATTAAACTTCAACTGTGTAATAACTGACAATATTCTAGAATAATAGGTCATAACATTTGTTGTGGGTCTCACATGTTAAAAGACTACTTCTGGCTACAAGGCACCGGTGCGTTTACATTGCATTTTACAATTAGACATTATGTGGTAAATGAAATAAGTCTGAGGCAGAAAGACAAATTCAACATATTCTCTCTATGTAGATGTTTAAAAGTAGTCAGTGGGAATGCATAATGGTGGTTACCAGAGAATGGGAAGACCTGGAGGGAGGAGAAGTAGCAGTAGGGTAGATTACAAAACCTAAACAGAGTTAGATAGAAGTACTACATTTAATATTTTACAGATCAGTAGAAATACTATAATTTACAATAACCTGTTATATATTTTTTAAATAAGTACAAAAGTGGAGCTTGAAGGCTTCAAACACAGAGAAATAATAAGATAGAAAATTAATTACCCTGATTTGATGAGTATGTATTGTACTCATTGAAATATCACACTGCTGCTCCCTATAAATATCTACAATTATTATAGGTTAATCAAAAAGAATTTAAATATTTGGGGCTGGGGATTTAGCTCAGTGGTCAGAATGTCTGCCTCGCAAGCACAAGGCCCTGAATTCGATCCCCAGCACCAAAAAAAAAAAAAAAAAAAAAAAAAAAAAAAAAAAAAAAAAAAAAAAAAAAAAAAAAAAAAAAAAAATAGAATTTAAATGTTTAATGGAAATGTTAACCACTTTAATTGTATTAAATTATCACTCTGTTCCCCATAAATTTGTACAGTTAAAATAATATTTAAATAAGAATAATCCCAGTATCAGCTTTTGGTTCATATATCAATATGAAACAGGGAGTATCTTGCTTTCAAAGCTCGCTACTCATCTAGTAGCTATCTATCATCTCCTGTTTCCCATTTTTCACCACTTTTAAATAAATTGTCTTCTAAATAAAAAAATATGAATCAGGTATTATAAAAAGCCTGATTAAATTTAAATTCATTGTATAAAGAGCATTTTCTGCTATCCTAAATAGCACATTTTTGGATACAATTTGTCATTAATTTAGCAAATATATTCTGAGCATTTATTTTGTACCAAAGACAGTGCTAATGCTAAAAGGAAATACTAAAAGTAATAAAACAAGATAGAAATTACAAATTATATGCACAGTCACTCTTACACACACATTGGTGATCAATTGTGACACAATATTGAGCAAGCTGGCCTTCTACATATTCTAGGGTACAGTGGGATGCTGACCAGTAGATAAGATGAAGAAGGATATTGTAGGAATAATAGTATGACCAACTATCCAGAGAATAAAAACATAAGATGTGCTTTGTTCTTTCTCTCCCTTTTTTGTCTGGCAAATCCTCTGTCTTTTTCTTAAAGCCCTAACACGAACTATAAGCTGACTACTAATTATTCTTTTCTCATAACATCTTTCATTTCATCCCAGTAAGTTAAGAGCAATTCCAGATCAGGAACAATGATCACGCAAGGTTAAATTCCCCAGGGTTTAATATGGAATGAGGCACACAATAGTCACTAAAAGTATTCACTGTACAATACAGGAAGTGAGGGAAAGTGAGAAATTAAGGTAACCTCTAATTGAAGTTTCAGTGACTACTAGAGATAGTACAGAAGTATAGAGACCTTGAATAAATAGGTGGTTTAAGTTATTTGGGAAAGCAATAATTGTAATTTAGATGACAACCCAACATTCAAGTATAGGAGGATCTTGCTGGTGTTTGTATATCTAGAATTAAAATACAAAGAATCCAGACCTTTAGAAAGAAATGTGAGAGTAATCTTAACTGTGTAAAATAGATGAAGAGTGGCCTAATAAAAGGAATCCAAGAACAACTTTGTATGGGATAAACAAAAAAAAAATCTGAAAACAGAAAATCGATAAAAATTAAAAGAACTCAGAAAACATACTGTTAGAGGGTTCCAGGTACAAAATAGAATGAAAGAAAGACATCAAGGAGAACGGAGAGTTATTAGATTTGTGACTGATGGTCCCTGGATTCCATAATTTTTTTTTTTTCAGGGCAGAATGGAAGTCTGTGTATCTGAAGAAATTTTTCTTCCCATACTTCACATCTACACCAATGAAAATTATATCACAAAAGAGTCTATAAAAAGTAATGATATATCAGTAGCTTTAGGAAGAGTAAAAAAGTGTTTGAAGCTATTTTATTGTTTTACTGTGATTTTCATACTAACATTACAGAATTTGTACTTCCTTATGACTTTATAATATGAATTTTAAGCCCTATCATTATTAAGATTTCTAAAAGTTATAATTTTTTTTTTTAACCAACTATCACAATTCAACTATAGGAGGGAGCCATTCTGTTGCAGGAATAAGAAGCCTACATACTATTTTTGGATTAAGGCGACCATTTTAAGGAAGAAAAGTGCATGTCTTATAAAACACAATAGTGGGAGAATCAGGTTGCCCAAAGGTAAATTAGCTTACAAGTAGTCTGTTTTCCATTTTGAAAATCATGTACAGGTTGGAAGGATAGGAGTAAAGCAGAAAGAAATGAATATAGATGACCAGCTGCCCAGAAAATCTGCCTGATTCAGTGTACAGAAAGTATGTAATTAGGTATTTAGATGATCACTTTTAAACTTTATGTTATTTTAATTCTGCTGAGAGTGATAGTCATGTTACAAATTGTGGGGTATGGTTAGCCAAGCTAGTTGAAAAGAAGCAGCATAAATGCACACTGAGAATGGGCTTTCTGTATTGTCATGTAAGGACCAAAGAGACCATTACTATAGCAATATGGAGGCAAATACGTTTTCATGGCAGAATTAATGTAGTAATCTAGAATCATATACTGTGAAGCCATGGACAAGTTTCTATATAGTATCCTTATCCCCACTGAAGTAGACATGGATTTAACTATCTGCTAATTTATTCATTTAAAAAATAGTTGAATACTAACTTATTGTAGGTCAGGCACCTTGGTAAATACTGGCCATATAATCATAAATAAGTTGCATTCCTAGATCTCAGAAGCTGAAAACCCAGATATTTATCAGAGATATTTAATCATAAGAAGTAAATAGTAAACTGATTTTTATAAAATCTACTATAGCTGACATGCAACCATCACTTAAATGTTTCATCAGATTAACATTCCCTATTCATTCTATGATACATCATATGTGGTGCCATATATCATATCTGGCATTCAAAACATCACTGTGTTATATCATAAAAAAATTTAACATGTAGTCATAGATTTTATGTTAATAGAACGTTATTAAAACATGCATATAATAGATTTCTTCATGATTCTTCATTGTAACTAACTTTTCATACTAATCAGTCTACTTGTTTTCCTCTTACATGGGCTAGAAGGCTTTTTACTCTGGCAGCCACATACTATTACCCCTAAATGCAGGGATTATGCATAAAAATATTAGCACCACATGATAGATGGACATAATTTTATTATGCTGAAACAAAGAAAGGGCAGTGGGAGGTGGTCATTCAAATTACAAAAAGACAACCCACAAGGACTCAAACTACTTCCCATGTGCTCAGATGTCAGCCATGGAATACAAACTAATAGATTTAACATGTCACATAATACCTCCAACCTCTGGGAAGACAGAAAATACATTATTTAAAATAATTCTGTGCTTAAGGGAATACTTTGTTTAAAAGAAGTTTTTATTGAAGAAAATGAGAAGTTAAATAAACTTCATAGCTCCAAGACATCATTCTATGACTACTTCTTAGAGGCGTAATACCTCTTCACCAGCTGACGAACAAAAGTCGACAATGTGGGAACCCAGGAAGGCAGGACATTCCTAGAAGAGAATGAGATTTGGTAGACAGGAAACTGAGTTTTCTACTGAATGCTGAGTTATTCTCAGAGGTTCAGTGGACTAGTAAATGGTTTTATTTGGAATGCACATCCTTAAATGTTATGTTACAAAAATGTCTACAAAAGAGGACCTGAACAAACCAGTTTTCTCCCATTATATAATAACAAAAGAAAAACAAATATATGTATATTCTCTTTCCTTTATTAAACTACCATGGCTCCAGTTTTATCTGTGGTTTTATGAAAACTTTTTCATGTTTTACTCACTGACATGGAGGCCTTATAATGATCTCATTTAGTTTCCAATCAGTGGCAGGGTTACTGACTTACTTGATCGCAATATAAAACTAAACTAACAATTTATCAAAAAACAAAATCCTTGTGAAGTTCTCCCTTGTGAATATTTTTGCAAATGCTAAAAGACCTAATGTATTCAATCATTTGGTCTAGAATATCTATGTATTCAAATTATTACTTCTTTTTTCCATTTTACCTTCCCATTATATCCTTCTGTGGAATTAGATAAAATTACTATTTTATTTAGCTATCTCTTCTAGTTTAGTTCTTAAATTCAATTGCTTATCAAGTTTTGTTGATTCTCTTTTTTTCTCATTCACAATTCAAAAAGGTAATGCCCAAGTCAAGACCTTTCTTATTTGATACTTGAATAAAGACAAAAGTATGCTAATTATTCACTGCAACTCATTTTGCCTTCTGCATTCATGCTATACATCTCTTCTAGACAAATCTTTCTCTAACATTGCTTTTATAAGTTTTTTTTCTGCTTAAATATAAAGAAAGCAATCTATTGATAGGTCATTTAATGAAATGCCTTTTCTTGCTATACTAAAGTCTTCCATAGTCTGCCTCTACCCTATCTGATATTATAGTCTCTTCTAATCTGTTTTTACATAGCTGGGAGATGAATACACAATTCCTTAAGATCAGCATAAATCACACACTTTAAAGCAAAATTCTGCGAAGTGTGGCCTATGAACATAATGTGGCTTATTGTGTGTTTTTGTATGTCCTATGGGCTGAAAAAATTAGAAGAATAAAATTTTGTTGTATGTGAAAATTCAAATTTCAGGGTCCATAAACTTTCATCATTACCATAGATATATTCAGCTTTTCCTACCACCTACACATGATTTCGTGCCACAGTGATAGTATTGAGTAATTGCCACCCAAACCATATTGACCATATACCTATAATATTTACCACCTGGCCTATGATAGCTAACCATATATGTATATTTCACATCATTCAGAACAATATTTGCTAGCCATGTTCTATTTTACTACTTGAGCTATTAAAAACATGAATTTGTCTTTGGCCAACTCAGAAAAATACCTTCACCAAAACCATATGAAAAATAACAGCAAAATAAAATGGAAAAGGAAGAGGAAACAAACGTGGAGCAAAAGGAGAATTTAGTGAAAGACAGAAGGCCGGGAAGACCATAGTGAAGAGCTTGTGCGGACATAGAGGGAGAAAGATAGAATCAGTGTTGTTAGGAAAGCATGGAAGTGATATTCTCAGATCTAGCCATCTCCAGCCCTGCTGTCTTTTCTTATTACCAAGAAAATAAAATTGTCTTAGTCAACACTTACAACAACCCTAATTGAAACAATAATATCCTAAGTTAGAGGTGAGGAATTTAAGAACAAAACATGTTGACGAGGGACAGACTTATGCTTTTGCAGCTCAGACATACACCAGGACCCATTGTTAAAATGTCCCACTACCTTTCAGTATTACTTAATATTATGCTCTTGATTTCAGAGTTTGTATTTAGATAATTAGAAAATGTGTATTTTTAAAGTTACTGCAGAATATTGTCAAATAAAAACTCAGTATGCCTCTTTATACTTAAAGGACTCAAAACTTTCTTATAAAATACAGTTGTTGATTTTTACCTAAGGGTCTCTTGTCAGAAAGAGTAATTGATATTTTTGTTGACAGGGGAAAATAAACCACATGGGAAGGTTTCAAGGTTATATACTGGTGATTAAATATCATTCTAAAAGTTAGCATTTATGCAGTGCTTACAGAGTTTCAGTCATTCTCTCACAGTAATTCTGCATGGTATATGCAATCATTATTCCTGTTTACATCACATATGATCGTGTCACAGAAAGGTTTCTAAGTAACTTAGCCAAATTTTCAGAACTCGGCAGATAGGGGGGCTGGACGAGGAACCTAAGTCGTCCAACTTTAGAGACGTGGGATTTCGCCACTATGCTAAGCTGAGATAACCTTCCAAGCATCTAAATGTATGAGACTTATATTATTGGATTCCATTTTCAAAAGAAAATTAATTACTTTTCCTTACAAGGCAACAATTTGAATATGTAATAAGATTATTCGAATATATAAAATGTTATCTTTGAAGACAAAGCGGCACAGCAGCCCACCCAACAGACATACACGCGCGCGCACATCTGGCCTGCGCACAATCTCAGTCACAGTGCTAAGATGTGCTTCTGCAGTCAGAAAGACCCTGCACTGAGTTATGATGCTTATCAGCTTACCAGTATTAAAGAACTCTTCCTATGATAAGCCGCATGTTTGGACCATAGAGGAACTGCTTTAGGTTCAAGCAGTGTCTCTCCTTCAGGCAACAGTCCCATCTAGCATTCCTCCTCATAAGATCTGGTTACTGTTAACATAAAATGTTTGCTATCATTAGTGAGCTGTGAATGGTGCATAATGAAGAACCAGCCTCGGGTAGCCACAGTTCACACAGTCACCAAACACTGATGAGCACAGAGATTGAGCTATCTTTTCAACCTTATTACTATTTTTAAGTCAATTTCAAGATACGAGGTCTCTGGAATGAAGAGGAAGAACCTCACTGCTGCCGGCATAACATTTGTCAGCAAATCGACTTGGATATTTTATCAACACAATGCACAGGAGCTACACTACTTAAAAAGACAAATGCTGAAACGATATTGTAATGTTTGGACGTCTTTTCCTGGAAGTCGATGTAAGGACACTGAACAAGTAATTACACCATAATATGATATACTTAATTACAGATGTGAACCTTATTGCTGCTAAATAAAGTCACTTTTATTATAGCAATTTCTCATCTCAAAGAAACACTTTTCCCTCATATAGGAATTCTGAAACCTGAAATTGTGTGTAAATATGTACTTTTAAGGAGGTCATCCTCTACCTTAAATGTCAATTTTAATTTAAAGCTATGTCCTTTCTATTAACATAGGTTTGTGATTCATAATAAATGCATTCATTGTGGGCAGTCAGTACACATTCACATCACATCTCAATTATTTTTAACTCCCTTTCCTGCCCCTTCTCTCCTCTCCTCTCCCCACATCTCCACACCCCCTTCCTATCTCCACAGTGAGATTCTGTTAAAATAGAAGAAGTGAAATAATCTTATATTGGTAATGGAACAGAAACAATAATGATAATAATAAAAAGCCCTTTCAGTACTTCCCATTGCTTTTAAAATTGAGTATTTTTGTTCCAATCACATGGAATGCTCATCACCTCCTTCTGACAAATTAAAACATTAATAACGGCAGTAGTTATAACATCTTGTCTATCTTGCTGCCAAATCCATCACCCTGTGACGTAGTGAGAATTTAAAGTTCTTAACCTTTCACTCAGCTGACTAGAAAGTTTTCATTAGAAGTAAATTCTATTGTGGCCCCATAACCTACATTTTAGAGCTCATTATCCTCTGTTTTAACATTGATGAGCTGAAAACTGTAAAACATTCACGAAAACACGATTGCAATCTTGATAAAGGCTTCCACGGTGTAACCTAATGTAGCAATGACCTGTACAACTACCCGTTACATCGTTTACATAAAGACACACACACTTAAACATACACACACACAAACACACACACACACACATACACACAGGACCTTAAAATTTAGTTTTAGAGTGATGCCTTTTTCTCTTGTTACCAGAGAATTTTGCTTACCACACTCCTGTAGTTGTTTAACAAGAACAACTTTCTTTCTCCATCCATCAAACAGCAGTACTCACCAGGAACGCAAATAACCTCAAGACAGTCAGTTTTGATTGTCAAGTAAATGTTAATCATTACATGGACCATGGTATATTTACTGCCTCTAATGTTTTGTTTTCCTTGTTTTCATACAATGTGAAGAAATTTGCAAACCAGCTTGCCTGAAAGATTTAGTATAATGTACCAAATAAATTGTATAAGTAAAAAAATGAAGCAATCTTTCATTTATTCAAATTAAAAGTCTAAAACCTAAAAATGTCAAGTATAGAGGTAGTAATAAGTGAAATGTTCTCCTTACCTTCATCTTCATTTATCTAAGATAGTAAACATACAAATATCGGGACTTTATATTGTAGGAACTGTACTGAAAGTATTTTCCAAATATCGTTCTAGACCTCTAGATGGCAAGCTTTAGCAAACTTTATGACTGGCCTGAATTCACAGTTTCTTACCAATTCTGTATAATCCGCCTATTGAAATGATTTTCAGTTTAATGAACTACTCAGATGTATTTGTGCTTTTATGGAACGATGCATGCAAAAGGGAAGTGCAATTTTTTTCCCCAGAATTTAATCTTTTTCTTTGTGATTACCTAATGTAACAAGATGGTGTCCTAGTGTCTTTCAGCAGTGCCTCTCTGGTGGGCTGAATGTTCTGGAAAAATTTTACCTGATAAGTGATTTCAACTGGCTTCTTAAAAATCAAATATTGCTTTATAATTATAAAGATTAGTTACAGCTTTTGTTAAGGGATTTCAAAGATCTCAGGGGATAATAACAAAAGTCCTTTGAGAAATAGAAAATAGAAGGTATGTATAGGAGTGTGACATCAGAATCCTTTCCTTCTCAAGCACATCTTTTCCAAAACATGACCAATTTCCAAATCATATGTGTTTTTTGATCTATCATATATATCTATATAGATATATATCTTTAATTCTGTAGCCACTGATATTTCTTCAGTCAAGTTAAAAATATTTATTTTCAGTTCAGTGCTAACTGTATGTAAAAATTATCATAGGACTAATAGAAATAAAATTAGAGTTGATAATTAAAATATAAGCCAGTGGTATTGAAATGAACAAGTCAATTTTGTGTATAACATAATTAGCAATACAGTAAGTTCCCAACTTACGAACATTCACGTTGCAAACTTTCACAGGTGTACCGTATAAGACTCATTTGGCAGCTTACCAACAGATCTGCCTTATGAACAATTCTTCTGGAAAGGAACTCACTCCAAGTTGGGAACTTACTGCAATGTTGAAGCATAATATACAATTATCCCTGTGACACATATGCTAAACTTCCAGTGAACAGTGCCCTAGAGTTAGTACTGTCTATGAGCAAATCCATGAGTTAGTGTATTGAGTATTTTAGAACCAACCCTCTTTTCTGAAAGATGGTTCCTCCCACACACATACGATTAACTATGGGAATAACATTTTAGTGTGATGTAATACTGGACACTGATCACAACAGGGTACCTGACTAAATTAGCATAAGCATTTGAGAAAAACTAGGACAAAGTTCTTTTCAAACTCCAACTACTAGCAACCAGGATGAGACCCTAACCAAAGTGAACCAATGGTGTTTCCCTGAAGATTATAAAACTGTGAAAATTCTCTACAAATTTTATGAAATAGTGGAAAACGCTTTTTCCGTCTGTAAATATGGAGGCTGACAGAGAGAGAGAAAGGAAGCCTGTAGATTTCAGTGGCAGAAAGAGCGCCTGGGGAGCTGGCCTCCCAATGCCATTTCTGTTTTGCAGTGCTGGGATTCAAACCTGCAGCCGCCGCACACATTAGTCAGGTCCCTTGCCATTGAGCTGCATCACAGCTCTCCAATTATCTCTGGGGCTGACTTTCTCAACGTTCCAAACTGTGAGGTAGTCTAGAAGTCATTCATTAAGTTATCAATTTGTTCAAACTTGCTTAAGCTTTGTTTTGAAAACTTGAAATCAATAGAATCTTAACTAATACTCTCATTCCTGTCCGTCATTAGGTTTTGAAGGAAAATAATTTTAGAGCTAAATTAGATTTTAGTTACTATTTATGCCAATATTAACTGAGAAAGAATATACCTTTTAAAATATGAAAGAAGTATAGCTTTACTTTATCATAAGATCAAGCACACTTTTATATGAATGCATAAAATAATACATTTAAATTAGATAACATCAATACAAAGAAGTTTGTGACCATATATGTACAGAGGACTCAACAACAAGATTTCTTTTCATTAAAAATATAAATAAGGCCTTTGGGGGTATGCACGCATGTATCCTCCAAGAAATGCACTAAGATGGAGACGTTCTGTGGCTTTGGGAAGATATTTTGATTAAATTGTGCATGCTGAATTGAAATGAGGTGTAAAGATGAAGCCATAACTAGAACTCAGCTTTCCTATTCACAAGTTTGATGACCTTTCAAAAAATCCTTGTAACTCAGCGTCATATTTTTTCCAGACTAAAAGACCTCCTCTTTCTTGACACAAAACCTTGAAATTTGCTCTGCATATGCTTTTTCGATGTTCACGGAATTTATTTTAATTTGGCATCGTGAAAAATGCAGATGGCTTCTAGTAGGGGCTCCTAACACCCTGCAAAGTGGTAAACACCTGCCCGAGAATCAGACAATTCACAAGAGAAGAACAGCAAGAGAGGAGGGAGGCAGAGTCACCAAGAGTCCCCGAGTCACAGATCCTCTTACACCTATGTCAGTCCTGCCCTTTTACATTTATGTGAGCTGATAATTTTATATTACCCTAACATAGCTCGTATATGGTGTCATTTAGAGCTAACATAGTCTTTAAAAGGACGTGGTTGAACCTTCTGATTCATATATTTCAGTGAAATCTCTTATTCTTCATGGTTCCAAAGAGTAGAATCATAATTGAAAATAAAAGGGAGACTATTGTATTTTGCACTCATTCTAGATTATACAGGAATCTATTGCTGTCCAGACGTAATTACATATGGAAAAATGGCATAAATTTCTATCAGATCATGTATCCAGATGCCTGTATTCAGACGTGTGTTATTGACATATAGTGATTGACAGAATAAGGTTTTCAGAATGTGAGAACCTTAAAGTAGATAAAAATTTAAACTGTGAAATATCAAAGAGATTAATCTGTTTAACATAAGATTAGTGAATCTTGCTTAACAGATCTTCAAGTGGAAAATATAGCAGGGAGCAGGGTTTTACATTATGGCAGAGATATCCAGGATTAATAATGCGACTTAACTGAAGTAAACGCTAATAACATTAAAGGAAATTATTTTACTATTTTTCCCCTGGCTTTCCTCGCTCCATTGTGTGCCAAAGATATCAAAAAACTAAACACTTGCAGAATGGTGTGATTGAAAAGTTATGAAAGGGTACTTAGCTAAAAAATACTGCAACGCAGGTCAGAAAAGAGAAATCGCCAGGAAAAAGAACAACCAAGGCGGAGGGTCAAAAATTCAGAACTGAAATTTGTGATGTCATTTGGAAGACAGAGTGTCTTGGAACAATTACCTGCTATCTCCAATTTCAATTTCCTCATCTATAATATTGACATGAGAGAGAGAGAAGAGAGAGAGGTTGTCACAGCAGCCATTCCTAAAAACTACCCACAATCCACACAGGAGCAGCAGCACTCCCTCCGGCTACCCTCGTGGCAAGGGCTGGAGCACTATCCTGACCAGCACATCAGGCCTGTCACCGGGATTTATAAACCAGAGAGAGGTCACGTGGTCTTCAGTAGCCAACGCTAGAAGATGACAGCTCAGAAGTTTCTGTCTGTAGCATCAAGCGAAGGAATGCCACCTGATGTAAGGAAGAAGCCCACACGCAGAACAATACAATTTAAACCAGAGTCGTGTTGTTGTGACTCCCAAGTTATTCTGAGTCCAGCTGCATTTCGTAATACCTGATACACTATTGTTGTTCCACATCTCCTTGGAATCACTAACCAAGACATTCCTCCTTTTTACTTCATCTTTGAAATTATTATCTCTCTCTTGCTGCCAAGAAAATTCTAATTTAGACTCTCTAATTTCATGTTATTTTTTATGGGGTTGAACATAGAAGGACTTTGAAAGCTTTAAACACTACCCAAATGTAAGTCCATGTTACCATGATTATTATAAATAGCTAACATCAGTGTCTGAAGGGCTCGCATGCAAAACAAGGATTTCTTACTGTAAGTAGTTTCAAAGGAAAATGAATTAGTGAAACTTAAAAGGAGGAAGGTTTCATATCAGTGTTAGAAAAGACATTTTTCAGACTTGAGTCTCTAGTTTTCTGGTATTCAACCGTAACAATCCATAAAACTAAGTCTGATTGGTTCTAAAGGTTAAACTTGTTCTCATTCAGCGATATTCTCTCAGCTCTATTTTTAGATAAAAGCTAACTTTTAAAATCCTCGATCACCTTTGTTCAATGTATATCCATCTATACGTACACATATCCACAAATAAATATGCACATATGCATCTACATATGGGATAATGTATTATACATATTTTACTCTCATTTCTTGTGCCAAGTCTACATGGTTATACTTTAAGGGAAGCATCCATTCCCATTCTTTGTCCATGTTTTCCACGTGAAGCTCAATTTCTGGCTACAATTGTTCAGGAGTAGAGTACACAATCTCTCTTAAGCCTTCGATGTGTTGAATTTCCTGTCCACAGATATCACTTGAAGAACAAACCCATAACCCAAACTGGACCAATTCAAGTGAAAATAGCAAAGTTGCTCTGAACCAACTAAAGGGGCCATCAGGACTTCTGCTTGGACAAAGACTCTTTCTCCTACTGGAAGCATTCAGCCCTGAAATCTGTCAGGAGGTCTTTACATGATAGGGGGGCAAACAATGGTAGGGTAGGGCCTGGTATTTTAGAAACAGGGTAGACAAACAAACCCAACTAATCCCTGATCAAGCTGGATTACTAGCTGAAACTTGATGTTAAATCTGTCATATACATGGAGTTTTAGTGTTTATTTTGTTTTGTTTTCATGGTACTGGGTAGTGAATGAAGGGCCTCACACATGCTAGGCAACCACTTTACTACTGAGCTACATCCCTAGCCTTCCCTTTTAATGTTTAAGACAGTTTAAGTTCAGTCGTCCTTTACACTTAACTGGAAGTATCTTAATAATGCAAATGAAGGGACTGAGAGAAGATTGTTTTTATAATCTTACTTTTACTAATTTTCCTGGCATATTTTTACAAACCCCACACTTCTGTTCACTCTGACATTTTATCCTGGTGACAACACCCATAAAATCCCCAAAGAAAGGACTGAGATGGCAACATTTTAAAAATTAAATATTAAAAAAAGTTTGTGAAAAATTTATTCCCATGTGCATAGGCTATAAAATGCCTGCTAAACATACTAAGGTAAACTCTGAAAATTCTGAAGTTTTAGATGAAATTAGATAATACATGGGCTTTGTCTTCTGAACCATATTCTTTTCCTTGTATCTAAATCTATATGCCCTTTCCTCCAAAGAAACAAACAGAATATTTACCTTGCCCATCAGTAGCTAACACATGTCCTGATATTTCATGAATTACAATAGTCTCTGTCTCTTTTTCTGTCTCTTTGTCTCTGTCTCTCTCTCTCCTCCCACTCCTAAGAAATCTTCATCTGGAGTAGGGACACACTTTTTATTATTTGCTTCCCAGAGATGTCTGCATTTGAAGTATAGATACGTCGAAGTGCAGTAAAAAGGTGATGAATTCCTATGAAGACTGTTCAGAAAGATAATCATAACAGAATAAAGCAGAAGCTACCGTAGAAGATATAAAAGGCAGAGTCTAACTCAGATGGTAAAAAAGTAGAAAAGAAAAACTTTCTTTTTCAATCACTTAATTTAATTTCTGTCTCAGTCCTCATTCTGTCTCATGACAAAAACTTACAAGATATTTGTTTACTCTTTGCTGTCTGTTATTATTCCAGGAGCAGGAAAGAAGAGATTGTATGTGTAGCGACTAATTTGAAAAATATTACTGAGAAAAAAATGACAAAATATATTCTACTACAATAATTTATCAGTAAAGATTCTTTTCAATAAAGATTTAAAAGTCAATTGAGAAGTCTTAGTCTGATTGCTATATTAACTGGAGTTTTACCTTAACCCAATCTTCAAACTAAACCTCACTTTATCCAAAAAATATCAGTATCTCAATAAACTTGGGAAGACAATGACTGTGACGGGGAGCAAGTGGGTGATGGTGAAACCCACATCAATTATCAGAATGCAGGAAGCTGACAACTCCATGCTAATGGAAGAGAAAGGAAAGAGAAGCTTTCACAGAGAGTGTCTGCGAAGGATAATTTGCATATAGTTTCCAGAAAACAGGTCTGATAAAGCAAAAATAGAAGATAATGAGCTGGGCTATTTCCTCCTCCTGCAAGTCTGTGCAGCCTCATCAAGATCAGACCTAACCTGGCCTGGCTAGAAGTCAATTGGTAAAATAAATTATCAAAAATATAATTAAGTAAGCAGAGAGGCCTGGGCAAGCTTCTTAGACTTTCTAATATCAAAGCTATAAAAATGGAGCTTTGGGGGTCATTTCATCAAAATTACTAACAAAGCCCACATCTGGCTTGACTCCGAGTGAAGATCACTCTTCAGAATCAATTAGGGCAATTACAAACCTGGGTGCACGAAGACACGTCTGTAGCTAATTGAGTCAAACACAGTTAACTGACCTCTCTGAGTGGGAAATGCACAGAAAATCAACACTCCCGGTATCCCTTGCAGCTGTGTCTCAGGCTCTGCTCCTTAAAACCTGGTTCTCTGAGGGATGTGAAGGAGCGTGGACGGTGCAGGATGTTTTTTATAAGAGGGCATTAGGTGTCTTCCCCAAAGAGCTTAAGAAATGACACTACAGAGATATGTACATGCACAGCAATGTTTATAGCAACACAATTCATAGTAGCTAAATCCTGGAAGCAGCCTGTATAGCCACCAACAGACCTTTGAAGAAAGAATGTGTGGTATCTATATATAACGGAATACTACTCAGCTATAAAGAATGACAGATTTAAGACATTTGTAGGAAAATGGATGCACCTGGAAGATATAAGAAATAAACCAGACACACAAGCTCAAATACGGTATGGCATCTCTCATTTGAGTGAGGCAAAGTACAAACAAAAAGAATAGTGAGGGATGGATAGAAGGGGACGGGGGGGTGGTTCTCTTGCTATAGAGAAGTAGTCCAAGGGAACAGGGGCAAGAGGTGTGGAGGAGGGGAAGTGGAAATAAGTAGAATAATGATATGCTGTGTAAAGGACCCCAATAACCTCAATGAATGTAAACATTATATGTTGTAACATGAGATAAGAGTAATAATATCAACAAGAATGAAAATAGAGATTGGGGAATTAGAGGAGGAAGGAGAAGGAGGGAAGGGGAAAGGGATTTTCAAGAAAAGAAACAAACTATAATATGCACTTGTACCTATACCCCAAGATAATTGTAAACTGAACGTACTGCAAACCTGTATTAATGAAATTTAAAGAATAGTGGAAAGATATGGAATGTGAAAGGCATGTATTAAGTACATGGAAAATTACAATAAAATGAGCCATATGTGATCTACTGGGATTCAACATAGATTAGTACAAGGAGTATATCTCCTGGAGTTCCCTAGACCCGAGTTAAATGGCAGTTCCTACAATGAGCTCTTTGATGAGGGACTAGTCCTCTCAACTCTCGTCCTCACTTTCACAATGCGCAAAATGGCAGGAAAACATTTATTTTAAAAATTTGTCAAGTTTATTAAATGAGGTAATGTTAAAAAAAAAAAAAAAAAGAGGGTATTAGGGAGGCTGCCTTCCTGTGACCACTGAGCACTTTTGGTTTCTCAGAAGACGCAGCTCACACGAGAAAGCGCACACACAGGCAAAACCAAAACACCCGAGCAAAAGCCACTGGCCTGTTCATCGTGTTGGTTCGCAAGCTAAACTTTAAAACTCTAACTGTTAGAAGATTTTAACAAAAGCTTCACTTGTCACTCTCCTTTTGATGATACATTCTGAAAACTGAGTTGAAAAATAGCCCCATTTTCATTTCATTCAACACTCCTTTTGTTTTCAGGATATTCTAAGAGGCAAAGGACAGCAGAAAGTCCGCCTCCTTGCAATCCAGCATTTTGCAAACTGGACCTGTCCGAAAAATGTATCCAGATTTCTGGAAGAAAGCTTTTTTTTTGCAGAAAGAGCCAAAATATCCTTCACAGCCATGGGGTGTTGGAGAACTAAGAGGTAAAAGTGAGAAAATTGGAGTAAACCAGCAAAGTCTACAGGTTTTCACTGAGGAGCACAATTTCTAAGCAAGTTATTTGGGGAGTGGGGCCCTTGTGTCCATGAGAAGATCACTCTCTAATTGTTATTTTAAGCACCGGGCAAATAAGCAAAACTATTTTGAAGAATCCAAACAGTTCATATTCTCCTCCTGCTGGGTACATTTCTAACAAGTTGGCATTAGCACACACCTTCCTCTGAATGGACGGGAACAAAGAGAAAGAACAAAGGAGATGTGAAACAGAAAACAAAAATGCCCCAGGGTTGTTCGGAGCGCCCGTGGCTCACCCCAGGTGAATGGTGCTTCATCAGCACAATGGGAAGCACCCTGCACACAGGTCCCAGGCCCGAGAACATGCCTGTGATGTGGATCTCTAATCAAACCAAACAAAGAATTTTAAAGAGAGGATGAAACAAAGAAGAAAGTAGCATGTTTTTGTGGGAATATTAGGTTGTCTCACCTGTTCTGGAATCAGAACTCTGGCACCATGTAACTGTCTGGCGTTCACTCCCAGCAAAACTAGACTCAAATTATTTATGTTTTCATTGTGTCACATTACATGAGGCTATAATGCATAATAATTGACAAAAAGAAGCCTCCGGTGACACAGATGGTAGCACCAATTGTTTAAGGAAAAAAAAAAATACCCTGATCACAAGCTTTGCATGAAAACTCTGCTGACAAATGAAATCATCACAAGAAGGAAATAGAACTTTGATTGAATAATAATTCTGAGTTAGTGTCAACTCCCCCTATATTCATATTCATCTCTGGCATTAAAGATGGCTTCAGAATAAAGCAAGGACACTATTTCTTGTTTCACATGAATAGAGATTAAGCACCGTGTGATCACTGAGAAGCAATAATTCCCAGGAGGTTTGGTTTGGCTATGCTTTTAGAAGATGTAGTACATGAGTGTGCAGTCTACTTATACTCACCATATATGTCTCTAATGTTCAGTCTCTCAAGTATACGGGAGCACGAACCAACATGCTAGAACAGTAACGGAGGAAGAACAAAAGATGCTAGGCTCCGCTTCAATACATTTGCCATTTTTCCCACAGCCTACATGGAGGATCTGAGTATATAAAAATAACAGATACACAGAGCATTTACACGACCTTTCCTGAAATGTCCATAGTTGTGATCTCATGTAGAGAGTGTCATTTGTGTCGCCTTCATATTTAAGATGTCTCTGCAGCTCTTTAGTTCCCTGCCCTTTATATTGAGCAATGACATAGATGACAGCGACAGCATCAAATACAGCTGTCCAGTTTGATGTATGACCCAGAGTCCTTCAAGACCCAGGGTTCAAACGGGCATAACCCCCGTTCTCAGCTGCCGCCTTGCCGGGCAGGCCTCATCTCCGGGTCTGGCACCGCCCTTGCACACCCACCGTGGCCTCTCTTATTTTTCTCTCTGTCTGTTTGCTTCTAGGGAACTAAGCCAAAGATTTCTCTTTTGTGAGTCTTTTTTAGGTTTTGTTGCCTGTCGTTCTCAGTCTGCCCCCTTTCTTCTTCTATCCGTAAGCTATTTTAGCATCTTACTGCCTTCCCTCTCTTGTGCGTGACTCGCCTTGTGAAGCTCTCTTACAGCTGCACATTATCCACGCTGGTTAGCAGGCTGAGCTGCAGGATTTCATTTTTAGTGAGCGTTGTATTATTTGATGTCCCTTATGATGTAAACAGAGCTCTAAAATTTTCAGAAAACAAAACAAAACAAAAAAAGCAGAGCTTTCCATGCAAAGCCTTGCTAGTAACAGTAGAAGAATTAAAGGAGATTAATGAACTAGTCCTCCCTAGGGTTCCTTCCACACACGCACCCAGAGTTAAAAAGCTGCATCCATGAACTGTTCTATTGCTTCACTTTTCACCATGTTGAAGGGTGGTCTTGGTAAAGGGCATAACACTTAATACACTTCCATGCATTTCCAAGCTATTTGAGCATCCTCAAACACAGGTAGGGGTTTTTTCCTGACCAATTGCTATTAATACTCATTTTTCAGAAAGCTTATAAACCAGCAGAATGTACCATATATAGACAACTTTCATTCCTGCATCTCCAAAGAGCATCTTTATTTTAGCATTGTGAATCATCACTGTGGGGTAAGGTGACACTATTATTCTAGTCATCTAGATAAAGACACTTTCCTGTGTCTCCCAGGCACATATAGCTGATTCCTTTTTCCAGAGTTACCATGTATACAGAACACTTTCACAAAACTCTAAAGGTGTCCATAACTTTTTGAGCTGGAACAACTTCCCCAAAGGCCAAATTTATATTCTAATAACATAATCTTCATTTCTTATCTCCCTAAGCAGGCCCTCAAGAAAAGATTATCCCAAAGCCAAGTCTATAATCTAGTCATACTCTATACCATTAGGAATGAGAATGGACCCAAAACAGCTCCATAATTCTTCTCTATAAGGCCGTGTCCTCACCTACTGACTTTGGGGTCATAACTCATTTTATTCACCTCCATATCTATTTAGTGCACTATAATTTTGGCTTGCTGATAACTGAAAAATATATCAATGCAAAGTTCTGAGAAATGTATCATTCTTTGTATTTTTCCCCTATCAAGAGACTATCATTCTGACAGCAGGTTAAAAGCTACAAACACTAACTTAGCCCTGCTTAGTAACTGACGGAAAACAGCTCACTCAGAGATTGTGCCTGTACGGAGAAAACCGAGTCCAGACCTTTACTGTGGTCAGTCAGCAACTTCACTGTCCTTTGCGGACAGTAAGGGTGATTTGGTTGCAACTTGAGGTGCATTGCTTGTTCTTTAGGAAAAGACTCCTCAAAAATTCAAAGAAATCCTCTCTTGTTTTTCATTTGGTTTTTTGTTTGCTTGTTTTCGAGACAA
The DNA here is from genome assembly GCA_004026905.1 of Hystrix cristata. Classification (NCBI taxonomy): domain Eukaryota; kingdom Metazoa; phylum Chordata; class Mammalia; order Rodentia; family Hystricidae; genus Hystrix; species Hystrix cristata. The sequence goes on from PVJO010006156.1 coordinate 61,617, forward strand.
GGTCTCACTGTGTAGTCCGGGCTGCGATCCTCCTGTCTCAGCCTCACAAGCGCTGGTATGACAGGTGTGTGCCACTGCACCCGGCTCAGTTTTTGGTTAAAAATTGTTGGCAACATTGTAGTCAATTCAGAGGACTTTACCATGTTTCATTCTGCCTGCCCTGTCAACTTCTGTCAAATTTGCGTATTGTCCTAACTGGCTTTTTGAGTTTTCTGTGTAATACAACCTTGCACATATGGTTAAAAAAAAAATGTTAGGAGATTGATAAATTATTGTCATAAAGGGTTCCTTCTCTAAAGAAATGCTGAAAGAGTAGAACTCCTGGCCTTTCTGTCACTTGATTCACTCGGCATCCCACAGTACTGACAGGACTCCAGAGGAGGTGAGTGGACTTAGAGAAAAGCCAGAATTTAGAAAAATATAGCAGGTCTTACGGTTAATCCAAAGTCTCCTAACCCGTGAAGGTCTGTCGGTGTTGATCTGCCAGAAGGGAAATACTCTCTGGTTAATTCTGAGAGGAGAAATGTCAGACTTCGGGTTTTAGAGTTAGGACGCCAGCTTTGTCACGGATAGGTTGTAGCTTCTCAGGTCATAACTATTCACATTTTATTGGTGTAGCTCAAGTGACTATCTCAAGAAATCTTTTTCATCGCTACTTCTATAGTTACCTAAATGTGTTTTACAGTTTAGGATGCTGTCAGTTCTGTTTTCAAAAGAACCACATATTGAATGACAATGATAAGCCAGGATTTTTTTTTTTTACACAACTGTTCATAGATACATAGAACTATGCATTGTGGCTACAATGAACACAGCATAATGTTCAGCAAGGTAAAGAGAGAACGTTCATTAAACAGGGCTCTATTTACACCTACGAACAATAGCTAACATTTCTGGCACGTATTCCATGCCAGGCACAGCTTGAAGTATCCCACATATATTCACACATTTAAGAGTCACAGTAAAATTTATAAGCTACTAGCTATAGTAATTTGATCAAGATCAAACTGTTAACGAATGGCAAGGATGAGGCTAAAATCTGAATTGTTTGGCTTTAGGGTATTCTACCTTAACCGTTATTCTATACCACCTATATTCAACACTGATTATTACATTGCATTTATCAACAGTCTTCTGGGTGAAGATCACAAATGATCAAGGATATATCATGTATAAACTGCGACAATCATGCTGCATAATGGATCTCCTAAATTTCAGTGTCATAGAACAGTGAGAATTCATTGGCGGGATTCATTTAACACACTTTAGGCTTTGCTGGAATTGGCTGAGGTCACTCATTCACACTTCTGCAGATGGCTCCTGTTTCATAAGCCACTCCAACAGCCTCTGCTTGTTTACCACTAGCACACAGAGTGCAACAGTCAGAGTTCAGAGACCCTACCATAGGTATGTAGCATTGGGCGTAAATTCAGGGAGAGATAAAGAACTGGGTCATTAGTTCAACCTATCATAATTATTATCAAAGAACATGAACTACATTCAAAACAAAATTCTATTCTTCTCATTCATTCATCCATCCATTCTGTAAACTCCCTTTGGTTTTTTTAAGCATTGACCTAACATCTTAGGCACACCAAGATAATATTCAGAGTTTATACTTCAAAAAAGACTTGTAATCTTATGGGCATGATAGATAAGTCAGTTCTTACAATACACCATGGCATTTCAGAAATGTTATGATAGCAAAGAGGAGAGCTCTGAAGAAGTCTGTTTAAACTGGGAAAAAGCAAAGGGTAGAGATGACCACCCATCAAGACAATGGTTGGATTAATTCTCAAGTATAGGAGGTCCAAATGAGAAACAGACTACTAGATGTGCCTCAGTATCAACTCCATGCAACAGGAAGGCAGGAAATAAAGATGTGAAAGTCAGATCATGAAGGAATTTTTGCAAGTCCCCTAAATAGCCTTGACTGTTTCACACATACTAATAAACCCCATGTAAGATGAAAACCAAAAGGTTAACTTATGTTTTTGCACTGAGATATATAATTCTCACACAAACCATAAATATTTGAGTCAGCAAGCCTGACACACTGGCTCCCAGTGGTCAAACTATGTGGTTATGCAGTAATCATAATCAAAGTCTGTTTCATTGATTTACTGTGAGATATTACAGTGACAGGGACTATAAAACAGAAGGTAGGCAGACATGGGGATTGATATTTTTGGTGAGCTGAGCATTTAATCAAAACAATGGTAGGGAGATGAATTGAAAACGTAATTGCAACAGGGGAGGACACCTGATGTTTTCATTTTACAATATAGTTGAGATTTTCACTCAGATTAGAAACACCCCGGCCCCTGGTTCCAAATCCCAAATCTACCCTTGTCAGTGGGCATGAATACTTGATGTCCAGTGATAGGGAATCCTCTTTGTTTCATGATCATTATCATCTGCCCAAATATATGGCTCTTGTTTGGCTTCCCGTGGGTGACTGGTACCCCTACTATGTGACTTGTTTTTTTCTTAACATATGTTAATATTTCAACCAGAAACCACTTGTTATGCCATAAGTCTGTGAGCTATAACTTATAATAATCTATAATCTAATATTGATTTATCATTTATCTCCCAGATAGCCAATTATTTCCTTCATTGCCAACATTCCTAGTAAGCTGCGTATTATAGCCTTTTAATAATGTAAAACAAGGACACTAAAATGTGCAGTCAATAACTATTATGCAAACATAATTCTACAGTGTGGTTAAAAAAGAACATTTTAGTTACTTAATGATGAAGCTTCTCAGGTGAGTTTTGATCTGTACTGAAAATTAATTTTCTCTGTTATTTAGACCAATATATTCAATATATTCTTGAAAATACACTTTTTATACACTGGAAAATTTAACTTTAAGTAATACATCTTTATAATTATATAGTAAAGGGCAACAGACACTTCCAGGTAATCTTTGAAACAGAAGAAGAAACAATTTGTTCTTTGATTTCTCATTCTTTTTTCTTGTGCACTTTATTACTGTGAGGAAAATAGTTGAATGAAAACAGGATTTTTGTTTATAGATATCTATCTTTTGTTAATGTTGAGAAACCCTCTTGACTTCCAAGTAAGGCTTTGATTACATTAGGTAGATTTCCCCGGCAACAAATAAAAGAAAAGGAAGTAAAATAAGCAGTATCCAAATTGCATGTCAATATTGAGTATATATGGCTTCAATTATATTGAAAAAAGATAAGCAATTAAAACAAGGTTTTGCATACACCCAAGATACACCAATCATGCACAAAATCAAAAAAAAGTTTATTCCTATGCAGAAATAATACAACTTTTGTTTTTGCTTCTGGTTTTGTTTTGTTTTCTATTGAAATTGGAGATTGGGGAATGGAGGATTACTACTTTTACCAGAATTCTTTTGTTTGCAAGCAGAAGAAAATACAATTCAAACAAGCTTAATTAATAAAAAGAATACCTATGTGATTGGAAAGTTTTTATGCTAGTGCTTTAATCATAGCTCAATATGTATCACCAGGAATTGCTTTTATTTTTATTTTTATGTGATTTTATATTATTTCCGTGTTTCTCATCTCCTCCTCCTGAGTACTTACTTGATTCCTTGGAGAATTAATCCCCTCATGAGCCAAGATATATAACAGTGGCTCCCAGGGAACCATATTTCCTGTACAGTATTTTTCTTCTTGTACCTGGCTTATTTTACTTAATATTCCTCCAGCAACCTCCAAACCATGCTCTGAAGTGTATTCTGATTGTCTCACCAAACCAGAAGCCAACTTTTGGACAGAGTGGTGTAGCTAAGGTGCCATGTGGCAATTCTAGGCCTCACAATGGAGGTTAGCATAGGAGGGGAAGGAGATTCCCATTAAAATCAGGACAGCAGGCCAAGAGAAAGGAAATACACATAGGGGTCAAGTAAATGATTTTATATTCTGATTTTAATACCAAATATATATGTTAGAATTATATTTGCCAAATATTAACTCACATATTAATGGTCAATTAAGTTTCAGCAAAAGTGCCAAGAATGAACAATGATGAAACAGCAGTCTCAAAAATGTGTCAGGAAAACTCAACTTCATTATGCAAAAAAGAATGAAATTAGTTCCTTATTTCATACCATATATAAAAACCAACTCAAAATGTGTTAAAGACATAAACATAACAACTGAAACTGTCAAACAAAGAGAAAACAACTAGAACAAAATCTTCATGACATTAATTTGGGCAATGATTTTTTAGATATGACCTCAGAAACTATAGGAGCAAATTAAAATTAAAAACTTCTACACAGCAACTGAAACTATCAACAAAGTGAAGAGACAGAATAGGATGAAATATTTGCAAATATACATCTAATAAGGGATTAATATTCAAATATACAAGAGAATCCCACAAGCTCACTAGCAAAAAAATGGAAGTTAATTTAAAAATGGGCAAATGTCTGAATAGACAGTTCTTAAAAGAAGACATACAAACAGACAAGAGTTATGTGAAAATTAGCTAATATCACTAAATCACTAGGGAAACGCAAATTAAAGCCACAGTGAAATCTCACCTCATACATATTAGGATGGCTAATGTCCAAAAGATAAAAGACCAGAAATGCTGTTGGGTGAAGAAAGGAAGCTTTGAACATTGTTAATGGGAATGTAAATTAGTACTCTCATTCTGAAAAAGAATGTAGAGTTTCCCCAAGAATTAAAAATAAAACTATAAATACAATCCAGCAATCCTACTACTAGGAGTATACACACAAGAAATGAATCAGTATGTTGAAGATGTAGCTGTATCCAGGTGTTCATTAAAGCGTTCTTCATAATGACCAATAAATGTAATCAAGTAAATGTTCATCAGAGGATGAATGAATAAAGAATATGTGATATATGTACCCAATAAAAATACATTTGAATTTAGAAAAAGAAATATTGTCATTTTTAACAACACGAATGAACCCAGAGGATATAAGTAAAATAAGCCAGGTACAAGAAGAAAAGTACTACATGATCTCTCTGTGGAATCTAAAAAATTAGAGTTGAATGGTGGTTGCCAGGGGCTGATGTAGGAGTTTGGAGAGACTTTGGTCAAAGGACAATTTCAGGTAGTTAGGGGGAGTAAGTTTAAGAGATCGGTTATACAGATTAATGAATATGGTCAATAGTTAATGTATTTTGAAAATAAATAGGAGCAGATTTTAAGTGTTCTTACTATAAAAAATAAGACATGAGAAATGCATATGGTAATGACTGAATTGAATAATGCCATGATTATACATATTGCAAAACAGTATGTTTTAAGCCACAAATACATGCAATTTCTATTTTTCAGTGCAAACTAAAAAATTAAAACTTCCTACTTATAGTAAAGTATTTGGGGCAGCATGAATGTGACAAATAAGGAAAATAATTTTGATGGAGTTCTTCAATGAAAAAAGAAAAAAATCTCAGCTGTAAAAGGATTAAATAGATTGAGGCAATGGATGGCTTTGTTTACCCTCAACAGAATTCCATAACCACCATTCTTTCCCTCTAGGATTCCCCTAAATACACTGCTATTTAAAAGCTGTTGCAAGCTGCTAAGAGCAGCTTCTCTTATCTTCTAAGAAGCCACAAACCTGCTGTTCACTTTTCTTACTATCTTCTGTCATCACCTTTCTGTGTACTAATAGAATGATAAACAATGAAGAGCCAGGAGGAGCTCTAACACATCAGTAATAAGGAACAAATGGTTAGCACTACCCCAGGGAGCTATTTACAATCTAGTCAGGAGACTGGGTCATTGAAAAACTAGAAAGAAATATCATGGCTAATGTAAAGATATATTTCTGCATTGTAATGTTCTGCCTGTTTTGTGCTTCCTCTATACCTTGCTTTAAATTGGTTTTATTGAGAGATTAGTTTTTTTCTTAAAGAGCTTGTCCTTCAAAAGTGACTAAATTGAAAATTCGAATCTCCCTCTTTAGGAGTCTTAAACTTGTTCTGTATTTATTTGTTTCTGTTTGCCAGAAAACACTTATTCTATTTTGGGTGGCAGAGAAAACTTACTGGCTTTTGCAAAATTTTTGCACGTCGTCTAATGATAAGGTAGAGAACATGATATGTCTCCTCTTTATTTCCTTTTATGGTGAATTGCCATTTGCCTCATACTACCATCCCTGAGCGGGGTGGGGGATTCCGAGGCATCCACCTCACAGCATCTAGCCTTCCACACACTGAACCATCACACTGTTCTTCAAGTTAACTGAATCACGCATTGGCAATGAGTGTTTCTCCAGTCAAGGTTGGTGTTGTGAAGATTTAAAATGCAGTGACACAGCAATAAAGTGTATATATACCCAATGGCCTTGGAAAAGAATTGATTGAATGTGGGTTTAAAATAAAGTTTTAAGCAATCTCATGAGTGCTTTAGTGAATTATTAGGTATTTTTTCCTAATGAAAACTTGGCTTCTATGCTAAACAGTTAATGAAAGATGTATTTGCTGTAGATTAATATTTCTATGTAACAGAACTTAATTTACTTTCAAGAACTGCTCTTTTAATTATTACCAGCTTGTACATTATAGGGGAAAAACAGGTTGTGAGTTACAGTTACCTGTCTGAAGGAGTACGATATTGTATTGCTTAATCGCAACATAAAACTCCTTGTCCGTGAGTATTTATTGTAGTGACAGTTGAATTCAGAAGAGTTGTGGATATTAAAGAAGAGTTAATTCCGTGGAGTCGATGAGCACCCAAGATAAAGAAGGCCACAGTAGCTCAGCAAGACTGTCCCACGGTACAGCCTCATAATCAGTACGCATTCTGTCTTTGTAATTCCTACTAACACTGGCCTCGGTTCTCCTTCTTGGAAGCCGCTGCCTTCTACCTAGACTGACTTCACGCCAATGCCCTGCCGCGCCTGCTGTCTCCCCCGCGGGAGTGAGGCATCCATTCCCCGGCGCTGAGGGTGTCACGTTTGGCAACTTTCATGCGACCCTCAGAATCTCCAGAAGCCCGCAGCTCTCAGACTTTAGTGGGCGTGAGAACCACTGGCTGTACCCCAGACTTCTCACGCTCTAGGTCGGGGCTGGGTCTGATCCTGCCTTGCTAAGAAGGTGATGCTGCTGCTGCTGCTGCTGTATTAGGAACTACACTACACTGAACTGAGCTGAAGATAATCTGCTCACTCAGAGTGTCAGTTCTCTTCCTGGGAGCAGCCCAGATCCGTTGAGGGCATAAAACCCTGGTCTAAACCACTTCGAAGGGAAACGTCTGAAGGACCATCTCAGCGACAGCTCTCCAGGTGGAACTGGCTAGACATTTGTTACCACTGCAATCCTTTGTTGTCTGTAAGTATTGATCCTGTGAGTGTTTAAGACTCAATCGATCACTCAACATACTTACCTAGCATTTTAGTGGCTTTTCAGTCCATGGAGAATGTCATCCAAATTTGTGTCCCTATTTTTTTATTGTCCCCAATTCTAGCTTAATGAAACATTTTAGTTTCCACTGGCTATTGAATGCTCCTGGGGGAAAGAAGTGTACAAATTCATAATACTATGCTTCAAACGAACCCTTCACACTGATTCAAAGTACTAGAATGTTTGTCTAGGTGATGTTCTCTCTACATTACTATCTTTTCCATCTCTGCACATTACTGTCTTCCTACCTCCTGTTCCATCACCTCTCAGCACACTCTTAGAAGATGCCCAGATCAACATTAGTTAGTTGGCTGCACAAACCAGGTGCCAAAGTCATTTTCCACAATGTCTTTTTCCTTACTCTTCAATTCTAGTCCAATATCAAGTTCTGTTAATTCTATATACAGAATACCTCTCCAGTTCTTCCACTTATCTCCTTCCCAAATGTCCATTCATCCCTGTGCAGGTAAATATCATTTCTCACTTAAATAAAATAGGACCTTCCTGCACAGATGGAGCCTAAAATACTTCAAAACTTCTCAGAGAAACAAAAGGTACTGCAAAGTGTTAATGATAGCACCACACAATTAGGCAGAGAGGAAACTCCACAGTGATGTTTTCATCATACTGCACAAACTGGGAAAAGGGCAAGATAAATCAGGATGCTTCCATGTTACACCTTAGTGGGTATGTGGCAAACTGCTCTAAGTCAGAGACTTTGAATCACAGTGTCTGGAATTTAGCAATAACTGAGTCATGCCTCCACTGTTGGCAAAGATACCCAGATTTCCAAGAAACTTGTCCTAAGGAATTCACATCAGAGCAGGCAGTAAGGCCTGTAAGTAGGCAAAATGACCTACCCCACAACTAGAGGTGCCCAAAAGACACTAGATAAAGATCATATGATGTGATAACATGTTTTCTGTGTTTTCTGTGTGTGCTGAAAGATTACTCTGAAGCAGAAGTACAAGAGTAAAAAGAAAAGTCTGCAGTTTCGGACATGTACCAGCTATTTAAAAAGGCAGAATAAAAAAATGTAAAATGGAGAAGGCTATGATATACTTAATTGCCAAGTTTGTGACTTAAAATGTGACCCAATCCTAATTTTCTTTTAATGCTCTTTCTCTCCATTAAAATATTCTGACCTGTCATTATAATTTAAGAAGATTATAAGACAATTTCTAAAAATGTAACATAGGTTGTCATAAGAAGCTTGGGTCAAAAACAATATGATTTTGTGCTAATATTTTGGAACTAAATAGTTAACTTCTCATTTCCCTTTACCCTGAAGAGATTGATCTATGCCACATGACAATATCACAGGGTCAAACAAATTTTTATACAGTTCTCATTTATTTATAAGACTGATGTTCTTTGTACTGTTTTTTATAAAAAATTTAGATTCTTCCAAAATATGTGAAAAGAATAAAATATAACAAACCATAAACAGATGATAAATTGTGAGCCATTTCTGGATAAATGTGTACCTGATAAATATGTAATAGGATGCACTATATTTGACCATGTAATGATATAATCCATAGCTATTTGTGCTATACTTTGCTATTTCAAATGATCGTTGGTTTTTACCATGTACTTATTGCTTTACTAAGTGGACATTGAGGATACAAAGTTAACAGGATAGAATCTTACCCTATTAAAGCTGATTGTCTAATTCGATGTGGAAAATTAAACCACTACAAAACATTTTATAAAATCCTGCAGTCTGCAGGATGTTTCGAGTGCTATAGGATTAGTGAGGAGGGTCTGTCTTCTTGTACAAGCAGACTGCAAAGGAAAACTGTAAGTGATGACTTTACGAAGTGGTTCTTTGCCTTGCAGGACAGTTCTTTGCCTTGGCCTCACCTGGTTGTCTGTCCCTTCTTCTTCCCTCGTATTCTCAAGGGTCACTGTAAAATATGCCAAGAACCCAACTGAAGCTAGAGAAGGCCTGAACAGAGGCCTGAACAGAAGATCCTGACTTTGTTTTGGTCCCCTCTCTCCAAGAAACATGATGTCCTTTAATGCTGTAACCATTTGTGAGCCACTTTCCAAGGTCCCTCAGCAGCGAGACAGCTGGGACACAGGCAGACAAGCCTTCATCTTCCCCAGACAACTTGTCTAAGTCGGAGGGTTGACTCGTAGTGAACCCAAGGCTCTGCTGCCCCTCACTGCTACCTACATGCAGCACATGCCCTTTGTGTACTCTGCCAGACGCGAGTGTGTTCTCTTACTAGACTCAGATACGTTAGTAAGCAGTGCGCCATAAGCCTGCTGTCTGGTGCCTACTGACCTAAATCATGTGTCGGAATGCTGTGGGGTTTTCAAATATTCTCTTTTTTATACAAAAGCGAATTGACTGAATCCTGGTAAAAATATTAGACTGGAGTAAATTAGTGTCACAAATAATTGGACATTTAATTGTGAGATTTTACTTCACAATTTCATGGATTGAATACTACGAAATTTCATGTAGTAGCTTTTTATTTTAAGAAAGCTGCAATATACCATTGTAAGTATGAGCAAATGCTAATGTTCCTAATATTACCAGAATGACTACCTTTGGCGTAGCACAAAATATCCAGCGTTCACACGATGTGCAAATTCCAGTACTGGGATCCTTGTTGTCTTGGGTGCTCTTAATTTTTGTTCTTTGCAGGACACAGTTGTGTGTCTTGTTTTTAAGTTTCATGAGATAGGCTAAGATTCTTCCAGGCCTTGCCTAGGTAATTATGAGTAGATTTTGTTATTCTGAATGAATGATTAACACTGTTGGGTCTAAATTTTTTCTAAAAAAAATTTAGAAGGTAGCCTAAGACCAATTAAGAAAAGACAACAAACACTTTAGCACAATACATACTATATCTCTATCACATTATATTTTTATCACCTTGACTGAATGTAAAGAAATAGAATATACACCAATTCGTATGCTGCCTTTATATTACCCAGCAGTGCACAGTAGTACTAAAATCATACATGATCTTCAGTGAATGCCATAATATCCAGTTTAGAGAAAAATCATTCATTTTATCATTTCCATATCTATTCTTTTGTTCAAAAGATTAAACTAAAATGCTCAGGGTGAAGTTGGGATGTTGTTTGAGATGATGATTCTTTCCATGTGGAAAGAAGGTTAAAAGCACGGTAGTTCATTAGCCATTTATTTCCAAAAACTCACAGATACTGAATGCCGGACCAAATTTTTCATTAATTATCTGGATGTTGTATAAATATAGAGTAAGCCTTAAAAACAGAACAGCAGCAGCTGCTCAGTAAGTCAGAGGTTAGGACTGTGTTAGGCATAGAAAATCTTTGAAAAGGCCAATGTGTCTTTAATGACATCGACTACATTTTCTTATTGAGTGGTTGCTTTCACTGTCCTTCTCTGTCATGCAGTAACTTTATAGAAGCTCTCCTTGTCACTGTCCCCCTTGAAATTTATTTTCATAAATTCTTTCACACAAAAGGGATTGACAGTTGCTCACACAAAAGAGATTGGTAGTTGCTCCATGAAGCACTCTCGGGAGAGCTGTCATTTTAAGCTTTTAATTAAACAGAACAATCTTTTACTTTAGGACTTTGCAAAATGTAGTCAATAGAAAAGGGACTGTCTGAGAGATGAGAGGGTCTCTGATATTCTTACGTCGCATCAGGTGTATAACTCTCCACTTCACTTACTATCCCCAACAAATCAAGTCTTGCTTGGCAACAATATATTGAGCAAAGAATTCCAGTCCTAATACTGCCTTGTCATTGAAATCATTCTCATTGCTACTCTTCATAAATCATTCTTTTTTTGAATTTATTTAAACAAAAATAATTATATGAACAATAATGTACATAAAGGACCAGTGGAAACTTACTCAAACTGAGTCCCTGCACGTTAATCTCCTACCAGGTTTCACAAAAACTCACAGTACACAGACTCCTACAGCAGATAATCCTGCTAGGGTGCTGAGAGGGTCAACGAGCCACCTGTCCACAACATCACATTAGCTGTGGGGCTAGAGATGGAGTCCAGAGTCCGGGCAGAGCTGGTTTTCTTCAAACCAAAACAGGTAAGATGGCAGATCATGCCATTTCCCAGTATGCTAATGACCTTTAATCACAAGGGTTGGATCTCTGACAGTGGCAAGAAGTGATAAATTCTTCATAATTAAAAAAAGAAAAATTATACCTCTTAAAAACCTGACAGCTTAAAAACCTCCCACAGCCTGAGAGCTGAAGTTTCTTCCAAGTCTGAGATCTGTCCTGACCATAACGCAGTAGTCCAGAGTAACCCCAAAACTGCCCACTCCAGTTCCTGAGGAGGATTTGCTGGTGAATTTCTCTCCTCTAGGACTAGCACACATGAGGTCCGGAAATTTGTCTTTGTTTTTTAAGAAAACATGAAAATACAAAAAATGAACATACAAATAGAGATTTGATATATGCCCGAGACCAACTCTGCCAGAAACTGTGTTGTGCACACCACATATACAGCGCTAGGATGACAGCTGGGCACTTAGGTGCCACCGGTGGACGGAATCGTGACTAGAGTACGAGTGACATGAAGTTACAATGTTTGTCCCATAAAATGGGTATGTTTTGAACGTTGTCATTGGAATTAATGAAAACATATTAGTAGCCCCTAATATTATGAAAATGACAACTAGAGTACTTCACTTTGGTCAATATATTACCACTTTTCTTTGAAAAATAAACCTGATAATCAGGACACATAAATAGATTCTTAATTTCAAAAATAACAACGATTAAGCAGCAGGTTAGAAGAATATTAGGATCACGCTTTTGTTAAACTGCTTAGTAAAACATGGGAGGTGTCTTATACTGAAATAGTGTGTAAAAACATGAACACATGGAACTAAAACAGTGTTTGTCAGTAGCTTCTTCCAAAATTCACACTAATAATCATTATTAAGCCATTTGCCAAAGGGAAAACTATCAGATTTCGGTGTCTAAAAAAGAAAATACCCAAAAAAGCTTCTGAAGAAATCTCACCTACAATTTTATAGAATTCATCTAAATAAGTCAGTAGTGTGGGTGGGTTGCTAGGAAATGCTGTAGTTTAGAGTCTGTATGTGATAGCTTTGAAAACTTGAGTCCACATAGAAATTAAATCGTAAGAATTAAGTGGTCAAATCTAGCCACAGAATACATTTTGAAGACAGTGTACAGTATCACAGATTGCACAGAATTTCACACCTGTGGGCTTGCTAAAGCTGCTCATAAAACAGGTAGGAAGATGCTAATAATTCAGTAGGAGCAGTCTTTGTCCTACCTTGCTCTAAGTACCTTTGCTCTAAGTCCACCTCAAAGGACTTTTAACTTAAGTAAACAACTCAAAAGCTTTCAGTCCAGAGCTCTGAATACCAGGATTCCTCCAAGGATATTAAATAACCAATGAACTGAGCTGATTGGTTCCTGAGGATTTTGGTACCCAAATTACTGTATTCTTATTCCCACTTATTCCCAAGAAATTTCCTTCCTCAAAATGTCATAATAGAATAAAGTTATTTGCATATATACATGGGAAAGTATAAAGAAAAAGATTTTTTTAAAAGAAAAACATTGAAAAACCTTGGTTGCCTAGCCTAAAGCTAAATTTACTCCTAAAACAAGACCAGGATACTATCGTCCATTATGTCTTAAAAATATAAATAATTTAAATGTATAGGACCTATCATCCTCAACTACATAGCAGAGAGTGAATGAATGAATGACTGCCTGTCATCAGATGATTTAAATATATGATCCATTTCATCTCTATCAGAATTCCATTTTATATACCAGCTACTTGGGAGTCTGAGGCAACTAGAGGATCATAAGCTGGAGGCAAGTCTGGGAAATTCACCGAGACCCTGTATGAATGAATGAATGAATGAATATCCTGGAAATGTAGCTCAGCACTCCCTGGTTTCAATCTCCAGTACCAAAACAAATAAATAAGTAAAATAAAAAGAATTCATTTCACGGACGAGGAAACCAATATGCAATAACCCTTACCCTAAATGACAACGCAGGGATGTCAAGGTCTTTCTAAATAGAGTTATATCCTCGAATCAATCTTCTTTGGAAGGGGTGTAGGTTAAAATTAAAGAGCAGCAGAAAAGATACATAAAATATATGTAGCAGTTACTTTTCTAGAGTCAATGGTTTGAACGAAAGTGGATCATGAAAGTGGATTTCATACAGGACAAGTCTAAGTTAAAACATTCATACTCACAAGCCAAATGCAGGAAGAATGCAGAACGTCTATCTGTGCACTGGAGACCCGAAAGATCCAACCAAGGGCTGGGAGCCCACGGCACTGTCTCATGTATATCCATGTCTGCACTAAAAGGCTGAAGAAATCTATACTGGAACCAGAGCGGGATGCTTCCAGCAGAGATGAAGACCAGAGTTCCACAGAGTCAACAGCAACCATCCCCAAAGACAGCAAGGCTCCGAGCTCCTTCTGAGATGAGAAGAGCTGAGTTCCCTTCAGGAGAACCAGCCACAACAGAGCTTCTCCTGGGAAGCAGCTGGAGCTCATCTTCTGCTCTCGTTCTCCTTTATGGTGTGTCGGCAACAATGCTCAGGTGGATCCTCTATGCCCAGAACTGCACCAACTCAGTTCAGCTGGGCGTTCCTGCGCAAGTCGACCACAATATTAAGTCCACCAAAATATATACATATAGAAGGTTTATAAAATGATGCAATAAGTTTCTGACTAAACTGGTTGAAAACAGCAGGACTGACATATATAAGCTTCCCTATAATCGTGGATCATCTGTATTCTTGGAGACTAAGAATCATTTTTAAAAAGCAATGAGTTTCTCTTGGGGTATTATTACTTATTCTGCATACCTCCTGAATTGAGGGTAGTTAGGTGTGTTACTTGTTTCTAAGGCATAGAAAAGGAATTCGTTTTTGAAATTAAAATCTATAATAAATAGTGGGATTTATAGTGGTTCTATAGCTTCACCATCACTTCTGGAGTATGTGATTAAATTTGCTGAAGACTTGGAACAAATTCACTCCAGGGAGTCACTCACTATTGGCTTAAGAAATATACTACATTTTAATTTGTTGTTGTTGTTGTTGTTGTTTATTTCATCACTTGTTTCTAAAATTCTATCATCAAGTCTTCGGAAATTGCAGGCTTCTCAGTTTCTTGCACAGATTCTGGGGAACTGCAGCATAATTTAAGCTTTTCATCTGAGTTAGAATCTTTACTTCTGTAGTTCATCAACCTCATCTGTCACGTATCTGTCACTGAAATGAGAAAAACCTTAGAAGGCAGAAAAAAATTAAAAACAAATTAATGTGGGAAGATGATATAAATCAAGTGGTGAAGCCAAGAGTGAATTATCAAAAGATCTTTCATCAGGAGTGAATACATTTTCCTTTATCTCAAGAGGAGCCCATTATGTGTTTTTGTTTGCACTATTATGCTTCGAGTGGCATATTAAAGAAATAGATTTATTAGGATTTAGTCTGTGTTTTACTCTGATAGGAAAGAATAGTGGTCCTTCGAATTTAATTTGAAAAGATTTAAACCTTGAAAATCCATGTAGAACCTGACTGGTAATGAATGCTAAGAAAAACAAAAGTATATTTAACTTAAAACATATGAATGAATCTTCCTTATAAGTTAAAAAAGCACATAATACCTTATTTACTGTATCTAAAATCCTCATACTTTATTTAGTCAAATATGGCAAAGTTTGACATCTCTATGGCAAATGCGTGCGGCTTAAGGAGAGTGGAAAGAAACAATTAAAACAAAGATTGCTTGTGTTCTCTAGTCTTGTTTTTCCTGAGTCAAATTGATTGGCTTACCAATGGGATTTTAAAGACAGATCCGTATAAAAGGGAGGGCTCAATAACAGGCTTGAGATTGCCGAGCAATTTAAGGGAAGAGCAAAGGTAGACAGAAATTCAGATAGAAAGAAAGATTTGCTTTTCAGTGGCAAACTACTTATAACTGTCCAATCACCACACCTGTTCTTTTGTTAGAGAAACATGAATAGCCATGTTGGATTATCTGGAGGGGTGTGTGTGTGTGTGTGTGTGTAAGAGAGAGCGAGAGAGAGAGAAAGAGAGACAGAGACAGATTGACTTGTTGGGGAAGAAATGTCTCAGGATTTAATTTGACCTAAGATACCAATAAGTAAAGTGGTAACAGGAGAAAAAACCTGTTGCAACAGGGAGAAGTTTTTTAGATCATGAAATCTAAAAGTTTCTCAAAAGTTAGACAAACAGAGCTTTACTTTTATAGGGCAGAGAAAACAAGGCTAGAAAGAACCAGGTTTGAGAACGTGGACAAACTTTTGCCTCACGGGCTAGTAGATCAGAAGCTGTTTCATTTGAGGCCAGTCTACTCTTGGCACGGCCCTTCAGGGCTGGTTTTCTACCCTTTCAGGCTGAGGGTTGTGTCACTGCTCGGTGGGGAGAGGAGAGAGAAATGCATTTGTTGGCAGGCATTTTGTTCTGATGAATCAGTGTGGACAAGCCGTTCAGCTGATCCCTCAGGAGGCAAAGTGGATCTGGAGAGATGCTGTCTGGCCTTGTCCTAGGTAAACAGCAGAGCTTATGGGTAGTTCTTTGCATACACTCTTCTGAAACCCAAAAGGAGGGAAGATTTCTTAAAGATTTTTCCCGCAGCATCCCAGAGCTAAAGTAAAATTCACCATTGTCAGTCTTACGTCAGCTCTGAGACTTTCTTCTTGTTCTTGCCTTTTAAAAAAGTTCTTCCATTTTCTCTTCTGTTGCAAGATCCTCAAGGAGCTGGACCACTGTACAAAAGTTCTTGGGCAAGAGCTGGAAAAAAGAGTGGCATTGGGAAGATTTTGCAGGGGAAAGAGAATCTCCTGGGCAGCAGTATGTGAGCTGAGAGTGACGATATAAAATAATCGTGGACTTTCAAACAAGACAAAAACACATACAAGGGACCTATTAGGTCAGAAAGTCACTTCATCTGATGAGAGGATCTTTGCTAGAGTCTGAAGTTGGTTTGTAAAGCTCTGAAACAGGGAGATACCGAGGCCTGCTGTGGTGAAGGGGGTGATACAGGAAGAGAAGGAAGCAGCACGCAAGGAGGTAATATATGTTCCAAGAATCTTCCATGCAGATGTTCACTGAGTGGGTTGGGCCTGCACAAAAAGAACAAAACCGGCACAACTGACCAGAACTCTCCACACAGGGAAGCGGTGTACACCAATGTTTCATTATGTCCCTGAGACTCAGGAGGAGGAGCCATGTGAAGCTTATTGGAGTGATTTATTTTTCTTCCTGGGAAATACTGCATAAACTTGAACTGCATAAAATTCATAAACCTTTAACTTCCTTTTGGTTCATTTTCTTAATTAAGAACGCTACCTACTACATTGTAGTCTGTCCTGTGAATTCATAGGTCAGTAAGGGCTTGGGGAAAAAAAAAGTTCTTCAAAACAGACCAAAGATCGTTGCTTTACAGACAGTAGTACTACTATCAAAAGCATTAAAAGTATATCATAAATTATATAATTAATTCCATAAAGGTAGAAAGAAATTTATTCTGCTCGTAAGTAACACAATGCTGATAACTCGCATTCAGTTTCATCGTTTAGAAGTAGTTAGGCCTTTTATCACTATTGTGACAAATTAGAAGTGGAATGGAGTCTGTGTTTTCTATAATTTTGCAGTAATAATGTCATTTCTGACATACTTTGTCTCTGTCATGAAGGTAATATGATTTGCTTCTTAATTACATTCCTGGGTGAAGGCAAAATAACAAAGAACCACACCAGTGAATTCATCTTCTTATAATACCTGCTACAGTGAACCTTGGTTAATGCTAAAGAGGTAGAGAGGAAAGAGGCTTGGCAAAGTAGATCAGATTTTCCTTTTCTCTTACTTGTCCTAGTTTACAGAATGTTATTATTCTGCATTCTACAAATTAAATGTAATTACATTTTAGTGTCATATCCATTTCTCATAGTGTTGAAGTAGTCACCGTTGCTTACCAAGGAGGCTTCAGTGTGGGACCTTGGGAAGTTGGAATGAACAAAATGATACTAGTCCGGATTTCCACGTGCTATTATCAAAGCTCCATTTAAACACTCTCCTACAGGAGGGGCAGTTGCATCTAAATTACACCACCAGCTAATAGAGACCACTTGGTGAGACTCCAAAAGTCTTATGCACAGTCATTTTAGAGCTTTTCCATTATCCTTTATTCATCAATATTCACGCTACCCATTTTAGCATTTGGTGAATGCTTCTTAAACTGAATCATTTTCTCTCTTTTCACCTAATATCACTCACCAACATCCAGGTAAGTTCTATCCCCTTCCAGGTCTCCTCTAAAAGCAGCCACCTCTCTGGAATTCTTGCAGCACAGACTCAAGCAACAAGCAACAGCATCTGAAAAATGGTCCCCTTCCTCCTCCTTACTGCCAACCTGGAAAAGTCAGCTGAGAGCAATATGGTACAGCAGGCTGAGCTCAGCTGATGTTTCCAAAAACATTTACTTAGCACAGTGCTACATGTGAATAGAAATAAAGATGAATAAAAATAAGGCCCAAGTCCTCCAGAAGCTGACAATCTATTTATTAATCCACTTGGGAAGATTCTGATGAGTTTATTCACACCAAACTGTTATTAGCTGACAAGTGTAAGCTCCGTGAGGTGTTAGTACAACAGGTTGCTTATCACCCCAGTTCCTCCGCCTGTCGCTGGAATAAAGGAGAGGCAGAGGCGTGTTACTTCTGTATTGCTATCCAGAAACGGTTTCAGAAGAAATCTGTCAGAGAATTATAAAGGTGACCAACTGAAGCTCTGGAGAATCACCTGCCATCCTGTCTCATCCTGGGCCTTTTACGGAACAGGCTCGCAGAAATGTCCCTTTACAGATTTTCTGCCAACCAAGATGGCAAGTGTGCAGAACTGACCTTGGAGCCAGTATCTACAAGAGACTCATTTTCTCATTAAGAATTTTATTTCCTTTAAAAGCACTGTAATGTAGCTTGAAAAACTGCTTTCCTTTAAGAGCTTGTTTCACAGCTTGATCTACGTTATAGAGTGGTGGCCACAGAATTTAGTTTTAACTTGCTGCAATCCTGAAGGGCACTGTGGCAAATGTTCAGAATGTTAGTAATTTAGGCTGAAAATTAAGTAGCCTTCTGAATGAACTTCACATTTCAGTGAGTGTATAGCTGAAATGAGTCCCAAGCAAAAGTTTCGCAGAAAAAAGCCTTTTCATAGAAAATATCTGTATCTAAATGCACCTCTAAACATATTTATATTCTATAATATGTATTTGTATTTGTGCATACAAATTATACATATATAATATCTATTCTATCTGTGGTTATTTAAGAATTTAAAACCCCAAAACAGTGGCTACAATACTTACAAACTAAGATACCTCTTTTATTTGGTCTGTAATAATAAAATAATAAAATTGAAAATTAAACTAGGGGTCCTGCAGAAATTTTTTTGAAGAAAATTTTGATGGTCTCTCCTATCATTTAGTCAGGATACTCAGTTTAAATTTAAAATATATGAGGTAGCCCTGAGATCCAATAGGCTTAGAATAAGGTTCTTTTCATCTATGAACATGAGGATTCAGTTAATTGTCCTTAGCATGACAATTTATGCTGAGATTAGATGAGATCCCATTTTCATCTGCTCTAATCGCAAGGGATAATTTATATACATTAAATTGGAAGAAAAGGAGAATAGGAGCATTCTATTGTTGTGTCTTGCAACTGTTCATGAAAGTTTTTTGCACCCTAATCTATTATGTAATTCTATTGCACTTCACAGTGGCCCAAACAGGAAGCACAGCATTGAGCAAGATGTCTGCTTGGCATGTCACCTCCCATAAAAGGCAGGCAGGTCGGGAGGACAGAGCACGGGCGGTGGAGGGAATCGAGGGCACAGGAGTCACTCTATTGAGGAGGCACTGGCTGGGAGGGGCATGAGGACATGCTGGGTGGCCCCTTCTGGTTCCGTTGGAGCCTATATTACCACAGAATGAGAATTCTGTGTGGACCATTTCTGAATATTAAAGTTATCTTTAAAAAATTAAGGAGTTCTTTTAGAAAACCTCTCCTGACACTTGTCTCTTGAAGTTCTGAAGGTGTCACTCATAGACTTAAAAAGAAAAACTGTTACTAATCAGAGTCTGATGAAAAGAAATAAGAGTGCCAGAACTTAACCAAGAAGTTACATAGAATCATAAAATATACCATGATAAGTAGTATGGTGAGTGCTCAATAACTGTTTTCTTTCAGTAGTGAGATTAATACTCACAGCTGACTTGTCGGGGGGGTTTCCTATGCACGAAACACCTGGCTAAACACTGCTCGTGCCGTTCCTGCAGTGACATCATTACTTTTCTAATTTTTTATTACTTTTTATAACAGCAAAATCCGACTTGATCTAAACTCCTTTGATGCCAGCACTTGACCAGCTCTATAACCCTGTTACTACTCTTTAGTTATTCATCTTAGAAGGACCATTTGTATAGCTACAAACATAACTGCTAATGTTTCACTATGAAAGGCTTCCCACATCTGTTGCCATGGGGATTAGGTATTACATGCTACAGCTTCTCCTTAAAAAAAAAAAAATCTTAGTTCTAAGCTACCCCTGGACAAAGAAGTTTTAGACGAGTATTATTGACACTAAATCCTTTCGATGACCTTTGATTCGGTACGATTATGTTTATTTTCTAGCTAAGAAACTGAAGCACAGAGAGGTTGAGTAGTTTCCCTAAGGTCACAAAGTCAGAAATGGCTGGAGGTACAACCCGATTTTAGCCTGTCATCAAGATGACAACCTTAACTTACTATTCTGTACTGCTTCTTATATAGATTATGAAACATAAGAGATAATTGACTGGGTTCAGTAGTAAAATGAAGGAAATGTCTATATGTAAGAATAAGAAAATATAGTATTATGAACCAGCAGAAATACTTCTGATTATATTTTTGACCACTAGTTATTAGAACTGCAGGCACAAGAAAGAAATACTGGAAAGAAAAAGAATGGGAAAGGGTAAGACCTGGGATAACCAAGATATCAGGGGGCCGTCTTGGAGTCTCTGTGTCAGAGCCATTTGGTCAGGGACCACAGCATAGTAGGCAGGAGAGCCACAGTCCTTGTGGGTCCCCAAAAGTGGGTAAGGATCTGCTTTCTCTGCCCTTCTCCTTGATGTTGCTCTTGTAGTGAGAGTCACACAACCAGTTTGCTACCGGATCCTCTGCCTTTTATTTTCTCCTGACTGGTAAACAGATTTTGGGTTGAGGAGCACTCTTAGTGGAGAAAGTCCCTCATTCTTCCCTACACAAAAACAAACTGCTGCAGAAGTCACCAGAGACAGAGAAAGAGAGAGAGAAGGGAGACAGAGAACAAACTTGCATGATGTTAAATATGCGCCTTGATAACATCTCATTCAAAAATATTTTGCAATCATTTTTAATATTTAGATATATATTTATTTCAGGACAAATGAAGAGATAGACAGTAGAAAGGGATATTTTCAATAACAAAGGAGGTAAGGTACACTTTGCAATACAATTAGTTACTGAGAAAGAGACCAGAAACGCTACAGGCAGATGATGAGGACAAACAAGCCAAGGAGAAGTTGAAAAAAGAGATACTAATGGCCGTGAGAGATATGAGTGCTCTAGAAAGTTCTGTTTTATCCTGGTGTGTTCTGGAGCCAGAAGGGGTCACTGAGAAGTAACCACAAGTGAGGAAAGGATAGTTGAGTTTTCTAGTCTCTAAGCTGAATGCTAGAAAAGTGAAATGGATTGTTTAATGTATTCTCTGGAAACTGGGTGTCCAGTTGTATTCTATGACTCTCAGGCCCTGACTCTAGAATTCGGGAGAGTTCTTAAACTAAGAAAGTTGCTTATTGAAGTACATAATGTTTTATTTTCCAGTATGTTTATAAAAAAGCAGTGGTAAGTGATGTGTTTCAATAACCCTATCAGTCCACACAAATGTAAAGTCTCTGTGTTCAGAGATCAAGATGTGAAATAAAAACAAGCTTGTTTAACCTTGAGTTGATATCAGAGATAGTTTATATGTTGACATTGGGTGATTTGCATTTGAGACCAAAAAAAAAAAAAAAAAAACTTCAAAAAGATTTAAACTCTTCTTACCCTTTGCCCATATAAAATGGCCCTTCTCCAAAGAACTCTGATGAGTTTCTAATAAGAAAGTTCCTACAAGGCTTACAAATCAGCTAAATGGGCTTTTAAAATCACTATAAAAATGATGTATTCTTACAGAGATCAGAATGCCAATTATTTGATCTAACAATTCCTTCAGAGAAACTACATCATAAACTGTTGAAACCCAGCCTAGAACTAATTACAGCCTGGCCATGCAGTCACTCCACTATCATTAGTGGCTAAGAAACATTCTCGAAAAGTCCAAACATACACATTGTTTCATGTCCTAGGACATGTGTCAGAGGTTTTGACAAGACAAGACAAGACGTGGCTTTGGTGTTTTCAGATAAACTCTGTGTATTCATTTTACATAAGCAGCTCCTAGAATCACATTTCAAGAAGAAATCTGGTATCTTCTTGCTGTAGGGAACAAGGCAAGGAATAAAAGACAGTATTTTTAGAATAAGATTTATTTTAAAATAAATACTGCAATATGACTATTTAATTCCTTCATGTCCTCAAACTGTAGTAATGATTTTTTATTTTTGTTCAATCAGCATGCATATTTTTTTTTTCTGGAAATGACAATTCTATTTTTTCTCTTCAAAACAATTTTTGTCAATTTTACTCCAAGTCTTCTTGCTCCAAGGGATGTCCCCATCCCTCGGCTATGTCCAGTCAAACAGATTCACAATGAGTAGTTCAAGGACAGGCCGATGATCCTATCTTAGTCAGAGATGGAAGCCCAAGACTCTTTCAAAAGTCATTGGAAATAGAAGTTAAATTTGTAGCCCTGGAGCTGCCCAGGACCTCTATGGCTGGCAATGCATTTAAGTCAGGGAGACAAAATTCAAAACCACAATGAAATACCACATCATGTAAAGTAGAAAACATGGAAAACCTGATAAAACCAAAGATGCTGAGCAACTGGAACATTCACACATTGCTGAGGTTTAAAATAGTACAACCACCTTTGAAAATTTTGACACTCAAGAAGTAGAACATTTATTTACTATTTCTCAAAAATTTCTTTCTTGGCTATTTACTAAATACAAATGAAAATATATTTTCATATACAAATGCTATATGTGAAAGCTTGTAGCAACGATATTCAATAGTAATTCAAAACTGGAAAAAAAAAACCTGGAAATAGTCTAAATATCCCTCAGCAAATATATGGGGAAAAATTGTGGAATTGTTTTTTTAAAATTGTGGAATTGTGAACTGGGATACTATTGAGCTACTATATATTGTGATGACAAAAACTACTGAAACATGCCACAAAATGAATGAACCTCAAAGATACTAAGTTGAGAAAAAGATCCAAACCTTCTAAAAAGCTCAATGAGATCCCCAAGAGAGCCAGTCTGTGAATACCCGCCACACAAAGGTAGTGGCTAGATCGCAAAAGCACTGATGGTGTGAGGCTCTTTCCACTTCTGCCTAAAGCACCCCACCCCGCTAGAGGAGCCAGGAAGTACAGGGGTTTGGGGAGAGCTGGAGGAAAAGTGGAAGAAGGAAGCCTCCAACTCCTTACCCATCTTAAATCCCTGGGTCTAGAATGGCCATGGGGAAGCTCAAGCTTGCAGGTGTAGGGGAGGACACTACGGACTAGAGATGACTAAAAAGGATTAAATTAGAACGGTCTAGTCCCAATTCAATTGTTCTTCTAAATGAAAGCAATTGGACCTGGGCGTGGTGGTGCACATCTGTAATCCCAGTGCAGCATTTGGAGACTGAGGCAGAAGGAGTGCCGTGAGTTCAAGTCCAGTCTGGGCTACACAGTGAGTTAAAGTCCAGCCTGAACTACATAGTAAGACCCTGTCTTAAAAAAAAAAAAAAAAAGGAAAAGGAAGTGGGTAGGAGATTTTAGAGGAGGTATAAGAACAGTGAAAAGTGAAAAATCACCTTTTCCTCCTTGGCTTTACCTGAATGAGTTTAAAAGTATTCAACACTCTTCTTACAGTATCTACTACCTGCCTGGTATGATGATCGAAAAATAAATATTTCCATTGTTCTATTACCACCAGTCATATTTCATTCCCACACAGCAAATAAATTTATGATATTGTACATGATTCAATGTACTCGATGTTTCCATTTTCGTGACTGTAAATATTGTTCTGTTGTGGATCCTCATAGACTATTACATTTCTTAAGGTGAAAAGCTCTGAACTTTTCCAAAACCTTTCTTTGATTTTCACTTTAAAAATTAACAAGTAGGTATTTAGTACACTAAATGTCCTTAAAGGCAAGTTTTTATAATATGTGTGTGTGTGCGTGCACGTGTGCGCTACATATAACATATATATGTTAAAACACCTAGATATGTATTATTTATGTTTACTTGAATTGCTTCTTTTACTGTTTGTTTTTGAAATTGCATTTTTGTGTACTCTGAGGATGCTTTGATTTAATCCTGGCATTTTGATTGTTTTCCCTTAAGGTTAACGTCTTAGGTATTTGTGTTGGTTAACTGAGTGAAATAGAGTGACTGTACTGACAGATTATAACTGGCCTTAACCAGTTCTACAATCATCTATTTTCCACGGTCACAAAAGTGGAGAGATGGATGTATGATAAGTAAGCAGAGAGGTACACAGTTGACAGTTAATCTTCATGGCCAATTTGATTGGCTTAAGGGAAGACTAGGAGATTAGTAAAGCGCACTTCTGGGTGAACCTGGGCAAATCACGGGGGCATGACCTGCGGGCTGTATCTGGTCCCTTGTCCCCCTCAAGATTTGCTCCTGCTCTCTGCTTTCCAGATGCCAGAAGCTGAACAGCTTTCTTCCACCGTGACCTTCTGCCATGATATTACTGCCTTGGAATCAGCCAGCTGTAGAAATCTCTGAAGCCAGGAGTCAAAATAAATCTCTCCTCATGTAAATTATAGGTGTCAAGCGTTTTGTCCTATTGACAGAAAGTTAATATAGGAAATTGGTACCAAGAGAAGTGGTGTCATTGATGTGAATATACACGACTATGTCATTCAGAACCCTCTGGAATTGGTTTGTGGGAGGAGTCTGGAAATGTTTGGAAGAATAAGCTAGTACAAGCTTAGAAAATTGTGATCAGAACTTGATGGGTGATTCCAGTACAAGCTCAGAAGACTGGAATGCTGATAGGCATTGGACAATGAAGGCATGGCTGATCATGTTTCAGATGGGAATGAAGACATCATTGGAATTTGTGTAGAGGCCCTAGTGTTATGTTCTGGAAACAAATTTGTCCAAATCTTTCCTCCCTTAAGTATCGGATGTCAGGTATTTTGTCCTAGTGATGGAAAGCTAACCAATACACTAGGTATAGATAAATATTCCTATGTTGCAATATGTATCTCTTATAAATGTATGTGATTTATGTAAATTGAGATAATTTTACTTCATAGGTTTATTATAAGGATTTCCTGGAAAATTTAAATACCACTGTCTATCAAATAACTGTTTAATAAATTTTTTTTTATTTTCAGAGTAATATCTGCAAAGTTAATATGTCATTCCATAGCACATTAGAAAAATTTGAAATAAATTCTAATTATTTAAAAAGTAGAAAGCACAATATTAAAGTTTAGAAGAACTAATGTTTAGTCCTGGCTTCTGCAATTCCCTATTTTTTGAGTCTTATCCACACTTTTGTGGGTCACAATTTTTTCATCTATAAGATGAGTGGTCTAATATACACTGTCCCTTTAATGTCTACTTCAGTCTTAAAATTCCACAATTTTATTATTTTAGTAGTTTCTAAACAGAGGTTTGTAAATTTAAAACAACCCAAAAGAAAATTTCTGTAGAAAGACTGAGTTAAAGAAACATACTTTTTCATAGCCATTTATGCAACAGAGTTGGGCAGAACGAGTTAAAAAGAGTTTGGAGGTTTTGTTTTTTTTTTACATTTAACAAGCACCTACTGAACATGCATTGTATGTAAGGCCCTTAATGGAAGACCCGGCTAATGGCTGGGATACAAACAGATTTAGGAAAGTTTGGGGGACCTCATCTCAAGTGAAATCTGCATTGATTCATGATTTGCTGGTAAAGATATAGCTATAGCAACTTATCTGTGGAGCTACTGCATTTTCTTTGTATAGCTCTAGCACCTTCAACTTAGACTGCTAAAAGAACTAAATGTTAAACTCGAGAATGTGTTTTTCTTTTTCATGATGTTTGGATCCAAGTCCATCTGTCAGTGGTAGACTCTGCAGCAACTGACAACCACTCTTGAAACCCAGCCAGCTCCTGCTTCCAGGCTGCTTTCTAACAGACGTCCCACCTTTTCGAATCGACTGTCTTCGCTTCAGCTCCTGGTCCTTCCCACTAACAAACGAATCTCTTAGTCATTTAATGTGCCCACGGAAAACCAAGTCGTCTAGTAAATGGCAACACATCTGGACTAGGATTACTTTTTTCCCCTGGCAGGCAAATATGCAGTATCTCAATGCAGTTTGCACACTTTGTCCCTGAGTTGCTTGCAAAGGGCTGAGCAGTTTGACAGATTTAGTATCATGACACTTAAGATCGCAGAACCACAGGACTGACATTGAGCCATCGGGGTGAATGTAAGATGTTACCATTAAAACACTTTATGAGTGTCCACATACAAAATAAAATTACCGGCAATAAAGAGAGTGTTCAAGGAAAGATTCTGAAGCATCAGAGCAACCATATTCACTCCCTTTAGAAGTATACCACACCTGCAATCAAGGTTCTGATTACGGGACTGACTTCAGGTTCCCATCTTAGGAAGGTCTCATCAACATCATCAAATGTAGGCCAAAAGTTAACACGTTTATTTCATACGACACAATTTCATTCGGTAAATGCTGTGTTCTCCCACTGCTCCATAATAAGTACAAAGCAAAACAAAAATGGGAATTATTTTGTAAGCTTCCCTCCAAGTTAAAAAAAAAAAAAAGTAAAAGATACCTTGGGACTTATTTTCGAGATACAGATTCTTGAAATTCTTCATTCTTTTATCAGTTCTGTTGCCCAGGGGGAAATCTGTACAACAGGCATCATATGTCTTTAATAATGAAGCAAACTACTGTAGCTCAAATCTTTCGAGTAGCTAAGAAACCCGACTGTGTTTAGGAAATGCCAGAAGAGTGTGTTTTACAGAGCTATAAATTCAGCAACATTCAAGGGTTAGGTCCATTGCAATCGAAGGTAGAAAGGCAAAAGAAATGAAAACATTTTAAAGGATAATCCATAAGAACTGAGTCTGAGGAAAATATCCCATGAAGCAAGTACCTTTCTTAAACACCAGAAAGTTCTAGAATCCTCTCTCTGAATTTCTGTTTAGGCCTCAAACTGCACAAGACTCAGAACAATCAGTTTCATCCTACTTAGAAAAGGAAAAAAAAAAATCTTTATTTTAAAACCTTCCTATGAAATTTCACCAAGTGAAATGTTTCTTCTATGACCCAGTTTATAAATCTGCATTTCAGTTTGAAAACTGCAAAATTAGATTGAGCAAATTAGATATCGAAGATTTTGCTTCTAATGACACTTTGTTACAGGAGACAGCACATTATATGCCTTAGCCAGCGAAGAGCAATGACTAAAGCCTGCTATTAAACAAAGTAGATACATTAAAGATGACAATAAATATAATTGTGTTTAAAGCATTGAGTAAACATTTCAGGCATTATTCCCATATGGTCTTCTTGGAGTTTCAAATTGATGTTTATGTACTAATCCAATCAAAATGCTGAGTCAAGGGCCTACCGATTTAAACAGTCGTTAGTGAATAACTTGCTTATCTTTCAAAAATATCCATCAGCTGAAAAAAAGTGTGTCATATTAGTGAAGAGCATGTTTACTTAGATGTTTTCACATGGGAAATTCTGGCACAATTAAAAACAATGTACTGATAGCAGACCCTGTCCATTCTTAGGTGGGTAAATAAGAGAAAAACCATTGAGATTTGATACTTGGGTGCCTTCCATAAGCTAAAGGATCATATGAGATCTTGGGTAATGCACATTTTAGTTCATAAGATTCTTCACAGCTGTAAAATTTAGATGTTATATGACAACAAGCCTACTTCAGGGCAAAATCCATATTAATTCTGTGTAAATATTGCTCACTATAATCCTTTATTTAACAAGATTTAAAAGAAAAATATTTTCATATATAAGTGATCTTTTTATTTTCTAATTAACAAATGTTAAAACTCCATCTGTCCTAAATATTTGGACATCTCAAATGAAATAACTCAATGTCCTTGCTTTAGAATTTGGCATATGAGACACATATCCTTACTAAAAACTCTCGACTTCTTTTTTAGATACAGTTCTAAAAAGTACGCACATTTGACTTTCTAATCTAGAACAATTTAGAAGCAGAAAATTAGAAAGGGCATGACCATATTGACAGGCCATCAAAGAGCAGCAAGAAATGACAGCTGACAGTTTGACAGAGAGGGGCAAGTCCGAGGAAGCACCAAATGCACAGAATAGTTGTAAACAGTAAATACAACAAACTGACCCAAGAATTTGAAAGGCACAGCCACTCGAGGGAAATGTTGCCCCAAATAATTACTTTATTATACACTGTACAATTGGTATGCACAATGATGACCCTAAGTCATCAGAAAAACATTAAATTATGTACCCTGCTCCAATGAGGCAGGAAGTATTATACACATCAGAGAAGTATTCTCAGGAAAATATTTATCTAATTTTTTTTACAACATCAATAATCTCGGTAGTTCATTTTGTGAAATATCTTATTTCTAATTTTGTCAGACTGTTGAGACCTAATTACATTACCAACAGAATATAACTTAAATAAGATTGCCACATGCTGATTAATAACTGAAGTAATAAAAGGGAAAACAGATTACTTATCTGTATTATTACTTTTTTTTTTAGGTTTTTTTAAATAGGGCCTTACTCTAATTCAGGCTGGCCTTGAACTCACTGTGTAGCGCAGGCTGGCCTTGGACACACAGTGATCCTCCTGCCTCAGCCTCCCGAGTGCTGGAATTACTGGCGTGTGCCACCATGCCCAGCGCTTATTTGTAATCTTTTTTGTTTGTTTGTTTTTTGTGCTGGGGATTGAACTCGGGCCCTTGTGCTTGCAAGGCAAGCACTTTAACCACTGAGCTAAATCCCCAACCCTTATTTGTAATCTTAAAGTAAACACTACTACAAAGTCTCCATGGTTATAATGTTTAATATCTGCAAAATACTTCTTTGGATATTAGAAAATTGACTTTCTACTTATTTTTGTGTGATCATTTATCCTGTTTTCAATAACATCCTAATTAAAGTTATGTCTCAGGATATTTTATTGCATAAACAGCAGACGGAAACATTGTACATAACTCCAATCAGATAGACATGTATTTGTTCAGGCAGCTAGATATCCAGAGGTAGGAAAAACTTTCCTTCTCTCAATAGGGTACTGCTGGCTCCGTTTTTCTGTGATTCCTCGGCTGGGCCCCTCCAAGTGTTCCAGTCTTCCCAGGACTGGCTTCCTTTATGGCTGAAAAGTGCCTGGAGTAGTTCCAGACTTTCTCTGTCCATAAATCAAGATGTGTGGCAGAGCAGAAGACTTCATTTTCATCCACTCTCTCTCATAAAACTCAAAACCTCTTTCCTATTATTCCAAAGAAAACTCCCTGGAATTTTATTCTTACGAATTACAATTATCCAGTTACTTGAGTCCTGGGGTGCAAAGAATGCTATTCACTGATTGGCTCAGGTCTGGGGCACTGAACTAATCACCGAGCTAAATGGAATGGGATTTCCCAGAGACAATCAAGCTCAGCCTCAAGGTTACAGAGGGAGAGAGGACTTTGGAGGAATCAAAGCTTGTGAAAACTGGGCTGGTTTCATGAAGATGAGGCGCAAAGAAAGTACTACATGACAAAAAAACACTGACTGTTGCATGAAAGTGAACACCATATGTACAGAATTTTCTGTTTCCTCTGGGTCCCTTTCCTAGGATAGTTTACCTTACATAAAATGTGATTTAATAATTTAAACTTTTTGGTGACAATGAAATTCATTTGTGTTATTTAAGCAAATGAGGAAATAGTGGAATATGTAAGATACATTTATTACCTTGCTTTTCCAGGATAGTCCTTACTTTCAGGATAGTCCTTACTTTTCCTCTTTCAGGGAAAGTGATTTTAATGGGCACAGCAGTATCTGTTTTTTTTTTTTTTTTTTTTTTTTTTCTGGTTGATCTTGGGTTTTTCATATAGTTTCTATCCTGGCAAGAAGGGTTGGTTGAATGATTAGCATCTGATCCAAACTCGGCCAATCACGCTGCCTTAGATCCACACCTGGACTGTGACTGATCCAGAGGACGGACACACGGCCCCAAACAGATCTGGCTGCTTCACCGAGAGAGCTACAACTGAGTTTTGGGAGACAGGGGTGGGTAGTTGAAACCTGATTTCACTGTATCTTTCAAAATTGCATATGCCCAGCTT